>JAHWFP010107326.1:5809-16835 GCA_023313725.1 Lithobius niger
AACCCATTGCCTGCCTCGCTCACGCTCCCGCGCTCGTTGCGGCAAAACATATGAATCGAGGGAATAAAAAATCGAGGCATCGATTACATCAAGAATCGATCGGATAAAAAACAGAATCATACGGTATGTGTCGGAAATAAACATTACAAGTATATGACCCACGGTTTTAGATGTCATATGTTTGGCCGCAATGAGCGTGATAGCGCGAGTAAGGCAGGCAATGGGTTACGAATTTCAAAAAGTTATTAATGTAAGATTTGGTGTATATCCCCCCGTTTTCCTGGTTTCCGGGTTTCCCCCGGTTTCCTATTCCTCTGTTTCCCCTTTTGTCGACATCCCATTGTGACTTAGTTTCTTTATGGCATGCTCTAAAAGACGTCGAATGTTGGCGTGAAAAGGAAGCATAAATCTTGTTGCTCTTCTTTACGCCATTAATGCATTAAATGCAACAATTAAAAGTATGGTTGTCCGTTTTTGTTGTCGGGATATTTTCTGTCGAGCCGCTCGTCCGTTCAGTTGTCTGCATCCTTGTTTCGAATATTAGGTATTTGTCGTTGCACTGCCCAAGTTCAAGCGCCCGCTAGCATGCCAGACAGGCTGGAAAGGTTTCTGAGCTGAGCTCGTGGTGTATAATAATTGTTGGTTCCTGCTGAGCGTTGTTGTCCTTGATGACTATAGCAGTGGTGTAAAGCAACGGGTTCACAACATAAAATATGTAATTACCAAACTTTGCATCCGTATTTATTTAAAAAAACCCACCAGTGATATTAATAGGGGGGGGGGGACAATAAGGCGTAGAGCAGATGTGAGGCTGCATTAAAAAATCCTTAAAGTTAGTGAAACAAGAAACAAATCATGAAAGGCTTGGTACTAAACAAATACCATTAACCACGTATCGCTTAAATTTGTGTTAGCACTATGTCTTATATCATTGTTTTTTTGTTTGTATTTCGCTAAATTTAAGGATTTGTTCTAAATACAGCTACTCATTCTGCTCTCTAAGGTTTTATTTGGCATAACGAATTTTACCGTTATTCTTTTTCCCCCGATACAAAATGAGTTATTCATCCCGATAGCCGTAACGAAATTACACGAACAAACTCTAGAAGGCAGGAAGTTGGTGGATCTGAATTACCTTGCAAACACCAGAAAGAAAGGGTATAATTGCAAGGTAACACAAATGATACGAAGACGAATGGCGACGGATCTGCAACTCTTATCTTATTCACACGTTAAAAAAAAAAAAAAGAGTCTCGAGCAGGGAAAGCGAAAGTTGGAGCTTTTCAGAATGTTAGAATTTACGGCGGTCAAAAATTGAAAGACTGTTTCAGATCCGAAATAAACCCTTAAGGTGGCATACACTTTCTTTTTATTACAAAACAATGAGCTGGCTTCTCTTAGCCAATCAATCGTCGCCGCTTCGTGTCTTTTCTTCTACTTATCCCCCAATCTCTTTCCCCCCTTCCATTTCTTTCTGGTGCGGGGGGGGGGGGGGGGGGGTGACGCCCTTGGCAACCACCCAAATCCATTGCTGGTGGTGCCAACACTTGCACTAGACGCCCGAAGAGCACCCGACACCCCACTTAATAATGGATTGCAAGGAAATGCACACACTCCCCTACACGTTTCGTACGGCCCCCCCCCCCCCCCCTGCAAACCAAGCTTCTACTTTAGATGCCGGCATCAGGAAGGTGACTTCGAAATTCTCTGGCGGGAGAAAATTACAGTAGTCTAATGATTCACGACACGAAGCTGTCATGTCAAAGGAGAAGAGAACGCTCCAATCTGTCTGTCTGTTAAAAGAAGAAAGAAAAAAGAAAAAAGATTCAACCGCTGCTTTTCGTTTTGGACAGTTATCCTATTCCTCGTTTTCTTGATTGATTATAATAGGAGGCCGGTATGGAGAAGAGGAGTGACGTAAACCCAGACGCCGTCGCGATGGGTTTTTTTTTTTTTAACATTGGTTAATAAAAATAAAGACGATTGAACTGCAGACAAGCAAATAAACAAACACAAAAGAGTCAAGAAGTAGCACATTTTACTGAAAAAATAGGACAAATTAAATTAAAGTACCGAAAATAGATTACTTTGTGGAGATGAAAAGATTAGTAAACATCCCCACAAATTCATAAAATGCACTAATAATAACATGGTTTGCCACAACTAGTGGGGGGAAGACAGAAGGGCTATGAACCGCTTACACTGCTCCTTATTAACGTAGGAGAACCATCAGACCGGTAGTGGGGTGGCAGGCGGGAGTGGTAACAAAAACGTAACATTTTTAGTAGTCCCACTAGGCCTACGTGGTGATATAACCGATTTAATACTGGTGATATAATCGATTAAGAGTATGCGTTTCAATGTGCGGTTCGTTACTGTTAAGTTTGGTAGATTTTTAAAAATTTTAACAGCTTTACCAACCTGTCATTAATTAAAAAAAAAAGTTCCGCGATTGGCAGGGAGACCTGTCGCCGTCAAATGAACGCTAAATTGTCCCGCAACAAACCCGAAAACCATTTCCCAAACTTACCAACAAGTTGATGCTGTCTCGTATTTAATAGAACCTCTCGGGCGCGCTTATGCACCTACTCGCCTTTTGCATTCTCTCAGCTACAAGATAGAAATCATCTGAAATTTCAACATGGCGCCAGATTTAGCTCTGCCGGATCGCAACGAAAACAGTCAATAATGCGAGTTCGGAAGCGACTGGGAAAATTGTTTCGTCAGAAGGATTTCTTTATCTTATTTTAAGGATTATACGACTACAAGCATTTACTCAAAACTATTGTGTGCGCGGCGTATCTTGAGTCCTGCAAGTATTTTATGAGCGGCTGCGTCTTCCTGGAGGGGGCGGCTTTAATCGACGGCCGCCATTGTTTTTGTAACCATCTTGGATATCAACAAGGCACTCTGCTGCCAAAAACGTACAACCGATTATCTGTGTCGTTCTGTGGCGAACTCAAGATAGGCCGCGCACACTTTACGTCGGATTTAGCTAGGCAGAGTTGTTACCATGGCAATGACACTTTTGCCATCGCGATTAAATTCTCGCAACCAAATTGTAAAGGCGAGTCGTTGCGCAAACAAGCCCTCATCCACCAGAACTAAAAGATATGATTAATTTAAAAGTATTTGGTAAGATTACGACAAAGGAGGCTACTAGTTGGTGATTTTTAAAACAAAATATTTTTTTTTCTTTCAGATAAACGATTAGCAATAACAATAAGGGAGCGAAACTGAAATAAAGCACATGCTTAAAACATCAGTGTACAGTTTAGAGTTTGTCATAGCGACTCTACCAGCTGCCGAACGCTGTAGAATTCACCACAGACTCAGGCAAGGCATTCCACCTACTGATGGAACGCACAGTAAAACATGATTTACCAATGTCAGTTCTGAATGCTGGCTTCTTGAGCTTCTTCGTATGACCACGAGTAAAACCAACATTGGAGAGTTCAAAAAAAGGTTTCACTGGGCAAGTCAATGGATTTATTTAAGATTTGGTATGTTAAAATAAGATCTCCTCAGACTTATTCTACGTTCCTGCATAGTAAGAAGCTCCAACTGTTTAAGCCGATCTTCATGATAAGGAAGTTGCTTCAACTGTTTACACTGACGGTTAACCATTCTCTGAACTTTCTCGATTTTATGTTTGCCAGTTTCGTAGTATGGAGACCATGCCTGTATACAATATTCAATTTTCGGACGGATAAAGGTTAAATGTAATTTCCGTGTGATGTCAGCATTCCAGTTAGTGAAAGCAGAACGTTAAGCAAAACACATTTTGCGGGCTTCTTTACACACGTGCTCAGTTTGTAAGTGAAATTTCAGTTCATTGTCAATAATGATTCCAAGTCTTTTCTAGAGTCAACTTGAGAAATTGGTTGGTTGGCAACAGAATAAGTGAAGTCTGCAGCACGTTTTTTTCCAATATGTAGAAAGAAACATTTGGAAGGGTGGAAGCACATGCCATTGTCAACTGCCCAGGATTCTAACTTGTGAATATCTTGTTGTAGAGTTTCACAGTGTTGAATAGTATCAGATCTGTGGTAGAGCTTTACGTCATCTGCATACATGAGGATGCTGCTAATCAGACCTTCTGGCATATCCTCTACAAATTTACTGAAAAGCCATGCACTATAGGTTTCCTCCTTGAATGATTCCTTTACTTTTCTGTTTGAACCAGTTAGAATATTTACCTCTGAAAGTGGCTCTTTGGTAACGATTGGAAGCAGAGTCGCAAATCCAGCTATAAATATAAGGGTTAAGGTTGCAAGATTTAAGCTTGGATAACAGTTAGTAACGGGGGACGGAACCAAAAGCATTCTTGATGTCAGAGCAAAACAGTGAAAGAAATTTTTCTTCCTTAATCTCTCTCTCAGGGGTACGAAAGGAGCACAAAAATAATATTCGAAAGGGATACGATATTCTTCAGACTTTTAATTTGGTTCTATTATCAGACTTGGGTAAAAAAAAAAGGTATGTATGTATGTATTTTCTGGATTTTTTTGGAGAAGGTTGTGCGAACATGGCCCCAATGCCTTAAGCCCTAACCAGACAACGCAGGATGACGTACCAAATAGGTCAAAATCGGTCTATAAATAAACGCCACCCTTACTACTTGAGTGCATCAATTTTGACCTTGTAGGCACCCATCACTCATCAGAAATTTCTTCTGTCTGGTTAGGGCTGTAGGTGAGAAGCAAAAGACTTAGGGAAACAAAAAAGTCGGTCCCAAATAAAACCGAGGTGTGCAAAATTGCTTGTATGTGAACGCACTTCCCTTCGCTACATCAGCGTCAACCCACGGTTGGGGTGGACGTTTACTGCGACCCAGATCCCTCTCAGTTTTTTTTAAATTTACTTTTTATTTGGTATCTTTCAGGGCGTGTCAAAGGTTTAAGACAACAAGGATATCCGAAACGGTCACTCGGTCAACCACTATTTGCTTACCGAGCGGGAAGGGAAAAGTTAGTTTGGGCACGTACAGCGCATGTTCAGCACGGCCTGCGTAAATTCTTACGGAGAAGGGAGGGAGTGGAAGCACACCCCCGATGGATTGAAAGGCCTGGCTGCCGACCATTCTTTGCACACTCCCTGTCTATGTGTGTATGTATGCTTCTTCCCAACGCACACGTGACTGCCGATTCGGTGTCGTCTCCGCGTGAATACAGAAGAATGCGCGGCATGTGCCACCAAGTATTGCAAGAAGGGACGCTGACTATCTCTCTTGCCTTTGGGGGTGTAGGAAGTAGAGTTGGGGGAGAAGGAGGAATTCAGTCTTTCCACCCACTTCTACTCTACTCACATCGCAACCTCCCTTCCCAACCTACCAAACCAAGGGGGTCAATTTCTGCTTCTTCCATCCCATCCCCCCTCTCCACCCCCTCCCCATTCACCATCAGCTCGCGGCCACTGGACGGCCGCTCCATTGCATTCCCCCTACCTCCACCCTCCCTCGCCAAACTTGTCTCGCCGAATGTGACTGTCATTCCAATATCGGGGTTGGGGCGATCAATGGGCCCTAGGCGTCTTCGTTTTGAAAGGAGATTTTGGATGGGATGGGAGAGGGGGGGGGGGGGCGTTCGCGATGGAGAAGGGGAGGGGTACAGCACTACTTGGTTGGCGGCTCGAGCTCGGCCAATTGTGGCCAACAGCGGGGCGACACAAGGAATGTGACTCGCTTCCTTCTCATCCCGCCAGATATGGGCGTGCCAGCCAAAACGCCCCCACCGATGACATTCCTCTGCATCCCCACTGACCACTACCCCTCCTTCCCCTCCCCCATTCCCACGCCCCATTCGCTCATTTTCATGACACGATACCGACGCCCGCAACATCAGATTTCACGAGCTGCGGAGGTTGAATTGCGAATTGAATGGCCAAATTCTTTGGTTAAGTTGTCTTCTAACAAAAGAAGGCGCTTTGGCTCGTTGGAAAAGACCATCGATTCGCTGGCTTGGAGGGAAGACGCATTCACCAAGATGCGACCAAGTTAAAAGCACCAGCAGCCCTTTGAAACTCCTAACTGCAGCCGCAGTCCGACTGGCCCACCGGTCGGTATGAAAGGCAACCACTATTACTTCTCTTCCCCTCTTCCTACCAACGCCTCGTCCCCTCCCTCCGAAAACGTGCACCCCAAAATGTGGGTTGGTTGAAGTCGTGTTATAAAGACTTTGGTAGATGGAGAGAGGGGGGGGGGGGGGTAAGGCGAGGGAGGGAGACGTAGACTTGGGTGTATTGGAAAGGGGGTTGACCTGCACGGCGCCCTCACGTAATTGCGGGGCGTGCGGAGTCGAGGGCGGAATTCTAAGCCGCAGATTAGAGCACGCATCGATCGTACGGTGGCGCGCTCATCGACTAATGCCATTTCGGCCGTGCAGTAACAAAGGAAATCTACTTTGGTCTGCCCGAATGTAAATAAAGTTAAGGATGACGTACGAGACGAGGGGGTCAGCCAGGGTCCACAAGAGAAAGGAGGAAGGACACCCCTACCATCCCTCACCACCCACCACCTCCCCGCGCTCTTGGTTTAAGCATGATTGGCTGTGAGAGTACGACCCTGCCCTCTTTGGCTGGCTGGGTTACAGTAAAGCCAAGACTTGTTTTCTAACCTCGTAACGGCATCGTTGGCAAGCGTCTAAATTTAATAACAAATATATAGACAATTAATTAGGATGGGGGGAGCAAAATGGACTGGCAGCGTGGTTTTCTCATTAATTTGTGATGCTTTGAAGTCACGAGTTGAAGAATTAATTCCAGTTGGCGACTTATTAGTTAACCGAACGGCGCCGATGTAATTACGCTTGGGCTTGAGGTATCACGATTTCCTTAGGCAATTAATTGTGCACGAAACGTAAAACCTTAAGGAACTCCGTAAACAACGGGACATTTCTAATCTTTTTAATCGTTTTTTTTTAAATTATAATAGCGTACTGTAGTGGTTAAAGGTAGCTTCCTCCGTGCTGGCTTTCCTGCATGACTCAGTTTTGAAACATTAGTTCAAACGTACGTAAATGTTGCAAACGATTTTATTTTCCTGCTATTTCCTACGTACGAGACGGATTTGCTACATTCACTCAAACTTATGAAAATGTTGCAAAAGCTGCTTACGCACAGGATCACGAAAATAGGCACAGGATCTATTATTTTAAAGGTACGTTCCTCCCGGTTGACTTTCCTGTATGGTTCAGTTTTGCAAGATTATTTCCGACGCATGTAAATTTTGCAAAGGCATTTATTTTCCTATTTTTTTCCCTTGTGAGAAATTGCTTTGCTACATTCACTCTAACGTTATGTAAATATTGCAAAAGCTATTGCGCGCAGGATGCTCAAATATAGTGAGAAGGTATGTCCTTTTAACTATAAAGAATCACGATTCGTCATCAGTGGAAAGTGCAAATATTTTGATAAAAAATAGCAGCAACTATAGGACTAGAAGAAAGCTCCCCCTCAGCGGACGAAAGGGGGCTTTCCGGCTCAACACCAGTGCATTGCAAATTCTGTGTTAACAGCTTCTGCATTTTGCGTTGGTAATGCTTTGAGAGATCGTTAATGTTTGAACTTTATATGTACCAATACTTCAAAAATAATTAATGTAAAAGCCAGTAAACACTAATATGATGTAGGGGAACTGGTTCCCTGCATCCAGCCCCTGCAGGGTACTCAACCCATAAGGGAAAAGGGAGATTCTTGGGGGCATTATTGGGGATTCTTATGAACGCGTTGATGGAAGTGAATCGTCCAGTCGGTATTTTATGGCTCAGTGGTTTACCAGATCTTTGCCCGACGATTACGACGAAGGTTAAACTGGGGCAGTGAGGGGGAAGTTAAAGCGGAATTCCCGTTAAATTGAACAAAAATAAACACAACTTGATAGCTGGAGCTTGACAGCCGGATATGGAAAAGGAAGCGTGGGTTTCTCGGGTGAGGTCGAAAGCATTGTTGGTTGCTACACGAACATGAATACATTTGCAGGGCTCCCAGTCCTCCTATATCTCCAATATTTCCTATTTTTCTAATAGGAATCCTATAAAGCTCATATAAATCGGGAAATGCTCCTACATTTTTCTGTTCCGAACTGAAATACTGCCATGTTTTTTTGTTGTTGTTGTGTTTCCTTGCTGCGATAGTTATTTGGATCTGAAAGGACAAACATCGCTCTTTCCCCTCCGTGGAGTTGGAGCATGGTATGAAAATGGAACGTGGTTTAGTCCAGCGGCCAATCATGGCAAAATAAAGGATTTACCGACCGTTTAAATGTGCACTCAAAAATGTTTTTGTTTTTTTAATTGTTCTTATTGTATTGTAGGACAACAACAAAATTGAAAGCCCGTGATCACCCACTGCATCCAGGTTAATTATTCATACAAATCTCCTATACATTTTCTTTTGATTTTCCTATAAAGTTCCTATTTTTTAACAAACAATTCCTACATTTCCTCTTTTTTATCCATTGGAGTTAGTTAGGATCCCTGCACTTGGTTACAGTTGAATATCAGAGTGTAGCCTATAGAGCCGTGACATTTGCCGCCATATTGGCACCAGTAGGGTTTTGGAGCGCATAACTACAAGGTGCATTACATAAAAATGGAGGGAAAAACAACGGAAGAGCGGATTTCTTAGGCTTAAAATAACGTTGTTTTCTCCAACAACAAAAATCGCGCGTTTTAGGTCTTAAGAAATCACTCTTCACAGCATCGGCTTCAGTATGACGCCCTTCTGTTTCTCTCTGCAGTGCCCCTTGCAGCTAACCCTTTAAGGCTCCAGCATAGATTTATATACAATAATACTACGCCGTGTCACTGCTCTATATAGGTTACAGTTCACATCGAGCTGGTCTTCTGATCTTGATGATGGTTGAGCAAACATCGCGTGTGAATGATGGCGCTAGATGTTCCAATTCCGAACATTATGGTAACCCGTAGTCTATGTGATGACTTGATGGATTTGCAGCGGACATAGAGCAAGTTCTTGTTAACTACCGAGTCGATATAAATAGCCTCTCAGCCATTCGACTAAAGTCGCTAGAAATTATGTATTCTTACAATGCCAGGCTTTAAGGCAGACTTGTTAGCTTCGTTACCCTTTACCTATTGGTTTTTCTTTATTAATTTCACATCGTACTGAATGCTTACTCGAGCTTTAGAGCACAAAATGTGAGTTTCTAGGGTTTCCCTGGCATCTCAGGTGAAGAAAGCAAAGCAGAGTCAAGTAGTTTGCATCTTGGTCTCCCAGCAAAGAGGACGTCAGATTGAACTGGGACTTAACAATTCCCCTTCAGAGTAATATGGCACTGAATGTGTTTGACACCACTCCTCCTGTTTATCTATAAGGTCGAACCTTCCTAACCTAACTCAATACTTCCCCACATTTCTTCTCTATTTTCAAGTATACACTACAGAAACAAGCAAAATGTTTCTAGTATAGTTGATGAATTTCCTGCAGCGACTGAGGGTTTTCCAAGGTTTAGCACTCGGCGAACAATAAATACGTCACTCGCTCAGCCTCTTTTTCATCTCTCTTTTCCTTCCGCTTCCGCTCTTCCATTCTCCGTTTCCCTCCCTCCCATCCCTCTTTTAGTATGGGAGCGCTCACTCGGTGTACGCCCGCCCGCGTCTTTCAATGAGCCTGTCAATAAATTGATCTTCCTTCCATCCTCCCTCCCTCCCCTCCCCCTCTTTCCTGTACGCCCGCACTCCCCCGCAATCAATGGCCCTCGGAAACGCAAACACCGCCGTTATTAAAATATACTCGAGGAAAACAAGCGCGCGCTGGCGGGAGGGCCGTCTGTTTAGACAGCCATCTCGAGTCGATCCCCTCCCCCCTCCCCGTCCTTCCTTCTCTTTCCCCTACATCGAACAGATCACCAAACATGGCCTTGCCTGGACCGCTGCTTAAAGAAACGAGCGGTTTGAGCAGACAAGTGTGTATACATACACCAACCCATTCTACACAGACTATAGTATACCCAGCTGTCGTTTACGTGAAACGATGTTCGTAAACAAAAACCCGGTTTGTTTGATGTTTGATGTGTAGAGTAAGATTTAACGAAAAACTGAATCTAGGTCAACAGAGAAAAGGGCCACAGGGTGATTTCACGTTTCGCAGAATCCCGTTTGCGCACAAACCTGTTTCCCAGAAAACAGAACGGTTAAGATTTTTCTGCGAAACGGGAATTCCCGTTTTTCAGAATCCCATTTCGCCGAATCAATTACTATTCTTTAAAAATGTAACATCGGAGAAGTTAAAGATGCCATTCCTAATTGGAAGGAATTAGTGATTACTTAAGGTTTCGGAAGTTATATGTGTAGCCGCAGCGAGAGCGGCAGTTTGATTGAGGCACGTAGTTTGGAAAATAATTATTGTGCGAAATGGGACATGACCGATAACAGACACTTTTTTGTAAAGATTTAGGCTAGTACTACAGTGTTTAATGCACTTCAAACCTTAGAGCTGCCTTCAACTGTTTTGGGACTATTTTTTATTATTTTAAGGTACGCAGAGCAGAGCAGACAATGGTTGTGTGTTCGTACGTCCTGCATCTCATGTGTCCGTCAGTGCTGAAACTAGCCTTTTTCAAGAGGAGGCGCAAGGGAAAAATCACGGGCCTCCAATGCAAAGACGTAAACAATGTCGGTTTCTAAATTTCTCCATCGCAGTAAATGACAAAAAAAGTTTTTAGGTGGCGAGGGGTTGGGGCTTAAACTATAAGAACATTTAATAAATCCCATCAAGGTTGCAGCCCATAGTTTATTGTATTTTAAGCAGTATCCATACGGAAAAAAATTACATTAAATTTGTATTTTTCATTGTTAAATTTTTTTTCAGCCTTCTGATTTCGGGTCGTCTGCTGCCTGGGCGTCCTAACCCCCCCCCCCCCCCCCCCAAATTGAGGCACTGGTCTCCTGCAACTTGTTATCGCTCTGTAGCAAAACGTTGTCCGCTTATCAATTCCTATGAAACAAGCGGTAATCGAACAGAAGCTCACTAGACAAAAGCTCATCAGTCAGAAACTTACTGGAGA
>JAHWFP010107329.1:0-16138 GCA_023313725.1 Lithobius niger
CGGCCAGTCAGCTGAAGCCGAGCCAGCAGCCCCGCACTTCTAACAGATGCAGACAAGTCGTGAATGAACAGCGTCACGTGAGTGCAGTAGTACGGTTACAGTATATGCCCGACGTGGGTAAAATTAAAACAGTTTGATGAGAACGATGCCTGCACTACGAGCACTCCGATGCTCTACGGATGGTTTTAGAATTCAATTTAGATTCTAAAAATAATACAACTCGCCAAAATCAGTATTTTTTTCACAGACTATTTTTTTTTATTAAACATCGGGAAGCTGAAGCTGGCCGATAGAGGGGAGGGAGGAGCACCGACGGCCTGGGGCGTGGGTCCCATTTGGGACCCTGGGATCCGGGCCAGTCCGCCTTTGGCAGTGGACTACTCCTTACTGCTCCACGAACATGGAATGAACACGTAAAGGGCTTGTACCATCAGACAGCTCACATGCAGTGGGTCTAGAAGAGCAGATCTAAAGATGGTGAAAGCCCCGAGGGCAAGGTATGGTGCTAGATGTCTTTTCAAGGAGGGGAGGGGGGGCTATGCTGGTGCCTCCTTAATCTTGGAGATAGTGGGCATTCGGGACACAATATGCACCTGCGACAACATTGCATTTTGGTCAGTTGTTCACTATAATGAGTATACTTCTGATGGGTAATAACTGCATTGTATTGCCAGAGTTCGATTACAATGGTTAAAAATACTACTCAAAACCTTAGCAGCCACTTGGCTTCACTTACAACCATTGCCGCATTCTGACTACTGATCTTTACGCACGCGCGAGACAAACACTGTGACGAGCATCGTTACAGTTGTCCGCCCCTCCTAAGCTGACCCCCCCTTCCCCCATGAACTGGCATGGCAGGTAAGGTTGGAGTTTACAGGCTTTAACGTGACATTTAAAATCAATACAATTGTTGATTACAAACTGGAAAAATGGTTGGTGGAATGTAGTAGGCTATTGTAGGTTAATGCAAGGTTAACAAAATTGGTTTGCGTCCAACTGGTGGTACGGCTTAGCTCAATCTAGCTTGGTGGTTAGTAGCGGTTGCACAACTCTTGGGTGTTTTAGTTCAGTCTAGTAGGCTAACTAGGATTCAGCTTTCACTGCAGTGGGTCACATCCGGTAAGGCATTCCTTCTTTTTTTTTTTTTTCCTATTTCACTGTGGCTTGGCACCCATGCTGAGCTCTGCTTATCAATTATGAGGGCTTGTGCAGGGGGGTTGTGGTCTAACCTTTCATAGCACGTGCCGGTTTCGGCAGATCACTCGAAGGCGTACCTCATAATAGCAGACCGACACTTCAAATTGCAGGCCTAACAAAACCATCCCACTCACTGTGTCAGCATTGACCTCATTCACCTTAGACCGCTCAATCTAAAACTGGTTGCACATCAGTAAAAACACTTGACCCGAGGCCCCATTTGGGTTAGGTCTGTACTACGGAGTCCGCGATTAGCTAGAACTTCCCACTGATGATACAAAATTTCCTCTTTTCGTGTAGCAACGTTGTTGTCATTAGGTAGTGATGACCATGGCGGCTTTGGATCCTTCAGTCCGTAGCTTGTGACGTGGCGTGCGATCATCACCTTACTGGCGCACTTTGTAACCTGTGGTTGGTCATCATAGATTCTCCTGGAAGTGGGTGACCGTGGTTGTCTACGCCTCACTTTAATTGGGCGCACCTTGGATGGGAACAGGTACTCAGCACTTTTCATTTTAACTCTGCCTACTTTGGGTGCAGCAAAGATTTACCTCGACTTTGTTGTAGCTTGTTTGCACACTGCGTTAATTGAAGGGAACGGTTGCACTGCCTTTTTCGGGAGTCGACCTTTAAACTTAGTGGCACGACGGTGTCTGAGCGTGTTTGCTTTTGTCAGCGGTGGACGCATTCGTGCGACGTTGTTTGCATCTGAGATTGACACGATTATGGCACTTTTTGCACTGAACTGAATTTTGGCTTTGGCCGAAAATTTGTCTCTTTTGTTTTTCATGGTTTCACCAATTCCTGTTTTCGATTACCCTTGGTTTTCGCTTATGCATGCGCTGTTTTCGTTTGTACTTCTGTCTACAGTTTGACTTAATGCGATGGGAGAATCACTTGCGCTGTTTTGCATTTTGGACTGCAATGCAAGTGCCATGCTTCCTAAATCTTTATTTTGCGCTTCGAGCAAGTTTTGGGGATCATTATTGCAGAAATCCTCACCTTGTTTCTGTAGCACACTTCTGCAATCTTCTAACGCTATTGCGGATTGCTCAATTGCGAATTCCGTTCTTTGATTTTCTGGTTCGTCCTTTGTGGGAGCGGCACTAGTCTGCTTCTCGACAATGGGTTCTTGGATTGGTTCTAAAGCGTCGCCGTGCTCATGCTGCTTGTCCGCTGGTTTGCCATTTGCTTGCGAAACGCCTGAAAGGAGATCGTTTGGCTCGTTTGGTTCTAGCAATTGTTTCCTAAAATCAGCTATGCATTGATCCATCCAAGTGTTCAGAACCAGCGTCAGCATTTGGAGTCAGTTAGTTTATCTGGGTCGGCAGTCCATAGTCGAAGGTATCGCACTGGCTTGGTGTTACGTATGGCTCCATCTGTTGATATGGATCTGAAGTAATTGGCGGGCACTGTTAACATGATTGACGCGTCGTCAATTCTCGATAAGGTTAGTCCACTGCCGTCGTAATCGGTGTACACATACAAGTCTACTGCTATTTCCCGATTCAGCTGCTCCATTGTACTTCTGAATGCAGATTTTTTTATCACAATTTTAGATTTCGTGCATATGAACGTTTGCAAAAAGATCGTCACTGACGGCTGTACTAACTGAGTGCTGAATTAATTTTCCAAAAATCGTCTAATGGCAATGTCTGGGCATAAAACTCCATTGTTCGTTTGAAATTTGTTTAACATTCACTACTGACGCTGCGGTCTTTTACTGAATGCACTATTTTCAACCTGGACTGGCCTCACCTCATTGTTCTTGGATCCTACTCGCCGACCACGTTTTTGCTACGATGGCTCGACCACAATCGTTATCCTCACAAATCTTGGCTTGTCTTGTCCATCCGATGTTCGGGCGCCATCTTATGTACTGAGTATACTTCTGGTGGGTCAATAACTGCATTATATTGCCAGAGTTAGATTACAATGGTTAAAAATACTACTCAAAACCTTAGCAGCCACTTGACTTCACTTTTAGCCATTGCCGCATTCTGACTACTGATCTTTACGCATGCATCTGGAGCGCGCACGAGACAAACACTGTGACGAGCATCGTTACAAACTGAACGAGCATTTAGGCCCTTCCACTACCACAGATCGGAGGCCAACTGGTCCCTCTAACATACGCAACATGTGGAGGATATGCACTACGTGAAATGAAAAGTTTGCTGAATCTTCACTGCACATCCGACCGCCCACCATTAACCAGCTATTGAACACACAGACGAGCAACAAAACTTTCTTACCCAAGAAATTAGCCATGCAGTGGTGGACCATCTCCTGATGGCTATGACGGATAAAGAAGCTGGCCATGAATTCATGAATGCTGAACACCTGCATTCTGCTGAGCTAATGGCACACGGCTTCACCATACTCATAGTTTCTTCTTCCTTTGAGGACACATGTTATTCGAATCTGGCCAATAAAAAAGTTCATTTTGAAGAAGACAACAGCAGACCCAACCTATCACAATAGCTACAGTGGCATAGGGCTAACAAGCCCCGCTGTCAAATTCATTTGGACCTTGTGCTTCTGGCTCACATAAAAGTCTTCACATCAACCTGTGATGCCCAATTCAGCTTCAAGAAGAAGCACCTGACATCCACTGCTTCTATACTCTGAAAGAGAATATACAATATTCGTGGATGTAACAAAGGCCTCTGACAGGATTCACAACTCACTTCATCGTGTCCTACAGCAATGGCAAATACCTGCTTTTATCGTTGACATGGTGCACAACTGCTACAACAGATAGTCCGGCCAAGTGGCCTGGGAAGGACTGCTCTCTTTCCACTTCAATGCTACATGTGGAGTTTTTCAAAGAAGCACGCTCTCACCATTCCCATGCTGTCCGGTGCTGGATGGGACAGATGCTTTAATTCATGACTTTGACAACACACTGCTGGATAAATGGCATAGCTGTGCTCACGTATGTGGATATCGTTACTCTGGCTCCTACCGGACAGGCATTACAGTTTCTCTAAGAAAGACTCATGCATTTGATATGCAAGATCGAGCTAACTTTCAATGCAGCCAAGTCCATTGGAATAGTGTTTGGAAAGGACGATATGGAGTCCTCCCTATTTTATCAATCAACAATGTCAACCTTGCCTGAGCTACTTCAGTACAAAACCAGAGGGTTGAACCATGTGAGGACTTGTCAGAGAAACAAAGCTCTTATGGGGGAAGTGTGTCAGACATGTTATGAGGATTTGTTAGACAACAAACAGGCTAGGTCTGAGCTTTGCAAGGCAGCAAACATGATTCTGCATACATTCACCTTTGCTAAAGAAGACTGTCGTTCCTAAATCTCAAGCAGTTTGCCTTTCCAGTGTGGGGACTTGCATGAGTTTAAAAAATAACACTCCCAAGGAGCTATACGCAGTGTATCATGGCGCAGTGAAGAGGGCCCAATGCCGCCCACGACACACGCACGTAACCCACCATGATGGACCCATTCTGAAACTGGACATATTAGTTCTAGCCTCTAACAGTGAGCTGACTGCTATTTGTACAGTGGACTTGAAATGTTGGCTCCTAGGTGAAATGGCTGCAGGAGCCTTCTGATGTATAGCAGGTGGCTTGAGACCACAACCTGGCAGGACTTCGAGTCACTGAGACTCCACGTGCATGAACAGGTCTAGGGAATTATAGCTGCACTTCAAGAAATGAAGCCAACTCAGCTGACAATGCTCTGCATTCACACTGCGGTCAGCTTTCTCCTACTTGTGATATTTTTATTGCATACGCTGTTGTATTTTCGTTAGCACAGTTCACGCACAATTTCAAAAACAAAAAAGATATTTTTACTGCTGTATTTTTTATACAACTGAGACCTAATTCTTACAGTTGGTGTAGTTTAGGAGGCGGTGCAGGAGACACATTGTTCCAAAGTCCATCTCAAGTGGGGAGCTTGCAAAGTGTTAACACTATTATCCGGCAAGCAGACAAACGAAGGTCGGGTTAGTTTCGGAGACCCAATTTGCTCATTCACTGCTACGCATTTGCATTTTTAACACCAGTTACTTTTGACAACAACATCTTGTGTCAGTCGTTTGCATTGCCAGGCTTATTTATTACTGAATATACTTATTTTTCCCTTACTTTTGTTGTGGGGAATTCATTTCATGAGATGTAACAACTCGTTCCATTAGTAACCCAAACTTTACAGGCCACACTTGAGCAACCTGCAATGAAAAGAACTGAGGTCAAGGCTTTGCACAAATCTTATAAAATTACACTAGGACATTAAGTTTTGTTCCTACCATGCAGAGCTAAAATTTTATTCCCTTTTAAGTATTTCACTACGTAAAAGAGTAATTTTAGTTTTTGTCTGTTGTCCCATTTCAAAATATCTTTAATATTTTCAAAAAATATATACAGGATTGAAGCCAACAGTTCAGACCATTGTGGGGGATTATGGCTATGTCACCCTGTGACAATAATGCCACAATACTTGTTCGAATTGTGTACTGACAATGGTCCACAATGTGCTTTAAATCTCCATAAAATTTGCCATACTGAACATTAATTGGATTTATTTGTGCGTTACAATAGCTTAAATACAGTATAATTTTTTCCTCTACTGAAACCAGTCGTCTTAACTGGCTTTAAGATAATCTAGCACTCTTGTGTCAGCAGGAGCAATAACCCTTACAGTGCTGAGGACGAGTATACTCGCAAAAAATACAAGCACAGCTTGAAGTCCTAAAAACAGAGTCCAAAGTATGCACGAGATGGCCAACAATGGACAAACGACAACAATACTAGGTTCCCTTAACAAGCCAACTCTAGAGACCGAGTTGGTAGAGGCGTGTGCCTGACGTTAAAGAGCTCCTTCAAGTTGCTAGTTCAAGTCCCGTCCACATTACCCCTACTTTTTTGGAGATACATTAATTCAGCAGTCAAAGGGTTAAGTATCAATGGCACGTTTGTCAATGAGAGTGAGAAAGAATTCATTTATTGTTTGAGCTATCACCGTCTCGTTCGTTAACTTACAGGCATGGTACGCATCCTACACAAGCATATCAAACTGCATTTATGTTTTTTCCCCACTGATTCAATGAAAGCAAACAGTGATTTGTTTTTTCACAGGATTATAAAAGGCAAAAGGAAGGTTTTTACCTATAAAATTTCATGGATCAAGCGATCTACATCCTCAGACGGCCTTCATAACATCATGTTGACTGTCAGAGGGCGTGAATTGCCAATTCCAAAAAAAAATTTACAGGTAAAACTATCTTTTACCTCTTATAACCACATGAAAAATGAATTAAAATTTAAATTATCAGTTACCACGGGAAGCTATGCGTAAACCATCCCAGCAAACAGTCTGCATTTAAAAATGGCCTTGGGGAAAATGCAGGCTGCTGATGATAACTGTAGAAAAACATGAGCCTGTCGGCTTTTTAAATTGTTGATGTTAATGAGGACTGTTTGGCTTGTTAACCCTTGACGTTGTTATTTATTGTTTATTTATTGAGTCGGTTATATTAGATAGAGGAGGGAAGGCAGTTCACTTATGCATGTCCAAACGGGCTTGGAGATAGCCCCACAAACGAGACATCACTACTTGTTTACAGCTTGGTTACCACCAATTTTAAGTCGAACCCAAGCTGCTTTCAACAGAAGGGGTTTAGGCTGGGGTTACGCCGATTTTTAATCTGATTCAGATGACGAATGTTGCACATAATTCTTTATTAGGGTAAAAATCCAGATTTCTTCTTTGGCATAAGAACACGCCATTTTTTCCCAACATTTTTACTGGACATGAAGAGCAGTAAATTTTGTAAATCACCGACACTGTACAGTAGCCGGTATTGATTTCAAGCTCTAGTGTGATACACATATTTTACAGTAGAGATTAGACATTATCATATCCGTCATCGGAGCAACAAATTGGTTTTCATGCTAACAAGCGTATTACCATAAATCGCCTAATAAACGCCCTGGCATTGCTAACACCCACCCCCCAAAAATACCTTCAGGTCAGAAATCGTGTAGTAGCCTTATTAACGCCTCCCCCCCCACCACATCTTTTTTTTTTAGTCAATCATAAAAGTGACTAAAAGTTTGTCGAAATCAATGTTTTATCCCTTTAAATCTTGGTTGTTCTGCAGCAAAATTAACGAAATCAACATTTAATCCAACACGATTCACGGGAGCATTTGTAATCACAGAAAAGTTGGCAATATTAGGCCTACGCGATCGATCATTGATGTGCGCCATATGGCTTCAGTCTAGCGAATCGCTATACCTTTTTCTCATTTA
This sequence comes from Lithobius niger, assembly GCA_023313725.1. Taxonomy (NCBI): domain Eukaryota; kingdom Metazoa; phylum Arthropoda; class Chilopoda; order Lithobiomorpha; family Lithobiidae; genus Lithobius; species Lithobius niger. Next base: position 7,480 of record JAHWFP010107329.1, read on the forward strand.
TTCTAAAATTTAGTGTCAGAGGGTTTAGAGGTGGTCCTGTGTACCCTCTTCCTGATGGCACTCCCTACAACATATTGTGGGCCAATCCTAGGCAGTGTCCTGCTAATGACACCCTCTTTAGTACAGTGGTACTTGTTGATACTTAGTGGTAAATAATATTAGCATTTCTGATAAGTTTAACAATGTAAGTACATCCCCTTCTGTTGGCACATGCTTTACCACCTTACCCATTGTTTAACAATGTTTCTATTCTTGTAATGATTCTCTGAGAAAATGACTTGCTTTGGCCATAAGTTTGAATTTTGAAATTTTTCTGATGCCCTGGAAGAATTACTTTCTTGCACTATGATGAATATTTTCTCTTTATTGGTGTAAAATATGGAAGCTAGTGAATTAATGAGCTAGTGAACGCGCTGCCCATGAAATACGGGAGGCTGCGAGGAGCGGAAGTTACAAATTTGTAGCAGGCGATGTAGGTGTAAAGAGGCCGATACTTTGTCAAAAGTGCCTGAGGAAGATGGCAGTTTGCCATTGAAAATTCGCAAGACATTGAAGGTCTTCGTTGTGAAGTTTAGCGGTAATATTCTCCATAATTCTCGGAATTGTGACTTAAACTATTAGTTATTAACAAAGCCAAAGGAAACTGTGTGTCCTTTCCAGTCTTTCTGTTCGATCTTTTCAATATATTTTAAGTAACAGCTGTTTGAAGCACCATGCTGATGCGTCAATTACGTGTAACTTGTATGTTAACATTCCACTTACGAAATGCTCTTGGGTTAAGTATTTTTTGGGCTTCTAGTGTTAAGTGGTAAGGTCCAAATCTCTTTGAGGGATTGGGGGGGAGCGTGTCAGAGGGTTTAGAGGTGGTACTGTGTACCCTCTTCCTGATGGCACCCCCTCCAACATATTGTGGGCCAATCCTAGGCAGTGTCCTGCTAATGACACCCTCTTTAATACAGTGGTACTTGTTGATACTATAACGTGTGTTCAATGTGGAAGCCAAACTTGAAATAGTTAAACCTTATTTAATGCGGAATAATCTTGACAAGATTTGGGTTACAATAATTTGTACATTCTCAACACAAGAATCAACGAGAATAGAACACCTGGCTCTGAAGCCCTTGACTTTTATATGCTCCGGTCGGATCCAGAGCTCCACCGGACAACCAATCAGCTCCTGGGTTCGTTAACCAATCCAGTTCTTGGTTACAAAGTTTTCACCAATCGTGGCCAACAATACTTGGCCACGTTCTCCTGCACGTCCGCTCATGGTTTTGGCGCAAAACCTAAAAGTCCTTGCTGTTACACAACGATTTTGGCGCCAACAAAAGTCAACCACAACACAACAGCACACTTAGTGGTGTTGTGTTGTGTTGTGTACGAGGGTAAGCCAATGTCCGTTACAATACTTAGTGGTAAATAATATTAGCTTTTTTGGATAAGTTTAACAATTTAAGGACATCCCTTTCTGTTGTCACATGCTTTACCACCTTACCCACTGTTTAACAATGTTTCTATTCTTGTAATGCTTCTCTGAGAAAATGACTTGCTTTGGCCATAAGTTTGAATTCTGAAGTTTTTCTGATGTCCTGGAAGAATTACTTTCTTACACTATGATGGATATTTTCTCTTAATTGGTGTATAGTATGAACTTGTTTGCATGCATATTACTTACAATGATGAGCATACAAAGTTAAACTTTTATTCTCCCATGTTGTGTTTACCATATACAGCTATCCAACTAAACTTATTTTCAGTACTGTTTATAAACTTTATGGATGTGGTCCAAATGTGCTAAGACTTTATTCAAGAATAACTCACAGTAACTTACAGTCTTAAATGTACCATTGCCTCAGCCCCACTTCCTTGATCCTAGATTATGGCCTCTAAGCAATCTTTAGCCGGAGGAGTCTATGAAGGGTATATTTTTCTCGTTTAAAATAAGAAGTACGTGGATCGTGCGCCACACGCAGACTATCCCTTGGGTCTGATTCTCTGTCATTTAGTTTTTAGATCATCCTGTTTCCAATATCTAACATAATTCAAAGTTAAAACTGATTTTTAACCATCACCAACCTTCAAAACAGACAACGTAATTCACCACTGGCAAACGCGTGTGTTGACGCATTTATCACCATAGATTTACATATTGTGATCCAAGAAGGAGGTTCTGGAGGAAGTGGACACGTAGGTTTGGACCCAAGGAGCCTCAGTAGTGGACGCCGTGGTTCCACGCGTTCAGACTCCGGAAGCGCTTGAAACATCCAGTTCATCACGTCCATTATAACGTAACTCTGCCTGGCGTTTTTCGGTCGTGAATCGCGTGTCTGTTTTGAAGGTCTGTGATGGTTAGAAATTAGGTCTAACCTAATTTAAGTTTGAATTAGGTTAGATATTGGAAAGAGGACGATCTAATAAACTAAATTTGTGAATAAATAAGAATAAAGCCATTGTGTTAATGCTAGATTGACCCCGGATCACGCACGTGAATAATCAACTTTACCGTGATGGATTTAGGCCTAAACGGCCACCCCAAAATACACGTTAAGGTCAGAAATCTTGTTTTAGCTTTGTTAACGCCCCCTCCACTTTTTTATCGAATTAATTTTAGTTGCCCATGGGCGTTTAATAGACGATATACGGTACATAGGTGGAACTCCAGAATTTAGGCAACTCGGGGAATCCTTTTAAACAAACACTTGCAGCGAGTGGAATTCGTTGCAGGAAGGTTTGAAGCAAGTTTCATGGCCACGACATCAAATTTTTAAATGCAGTCAGCTGAACACGCTCATAATATTGGTACGCAATAACAGCATTTGGATTTGATCACATAATTTGTCAGCACTGGTATCGGGTCAATAAAAACCCACATGCTAGCTAATCTTTATTTTGCAAGCAGGGACCACCTGACATACCGGAAAAGGTAATGAAACAATAAATTCTTCGCCCTTGGTTGTAAATATGTTTAACTTGGTGGGATCAAGAACACATATACTTGGATGAGCCTTGACACCTGCAAAAACAAATTCTATAATATTATTTTCAATGCGCTGGTATGCAACAGGGGTATATTTTAATCCAGAGTATGCATAGCACTATTAATTAACAGCTGACAAGAGTAAACATTTAATAAATAAAAAATACACACCCAACAGTTACTAAAAGGCTACCAAGAATCCCAACTTACCATTTTTTTGTTCTAAATTCGACATAAAAATCCCTGGTTTGTTGTCCGCCATTACAAAATTACACCACAATGCCTGGAACAAATAAAACATTTTTTAAAATTTCTATTATACTATCTCTTCAGAGTAACATGTGTATTTGTCGTGGCTGAGTGATCGACTTGGTGCTTGAGGTAATCAGACAACGGAAAGGGGAACCTGGCAAAATCCCTACTAGTTCCGCTGATCAGGGTACTGTGAAACACAACCTGCTTCTCAGCACTGTATGATTTATATCTGGCTATTGTGGGCATGCTTTTGACCCTACCTTGATCAAAGTTTCTAAGTTTGTAACCGTGGATTTTTCTCCCCTACTAGACTTTCTTCTGCTTAAAAAAATATTCTTGGTGGGTTCAAAAGCATCAAGTGACTTAGCCTCCTACAAAAATGAAGATGGTCCCAGGTAACTTGTTCTCACAGGAGACTCTAGGTTCTCCGAGTAGAATCCGAAGAAACTGTGTTACAAATGGGAATCCGCGGCACATTTTTGTTGGATTCTACTCGGAGAATTTAGATTATCTGCATTACTATTTCGCAGAATCCTCCTCATTGTGTTACAACTGGGATAGATTTCTCCAAAGTGGTGTTGCAGCCTTACCTAATCTCTTCTGAAACTGTTTTAACAGCGATCCCTACAAATTCAGAACTATCTCGCGCTGATAAAGGATGGTGAAAAAAGATTACATTTAAGACTATCGGAAACGGCCCGTAACCACACCTGCCACACCCAAGACTGCACTCAACCACCTTGCCACAGTCTGCGCACCGACCAGCTGATGTGGGTGGACATATGACAAAAACAAACGGTTGGGCTGTTACCCGAAGCCAAGGCTAACTGATCCCGGAAAGGCGCAATCCAGCAAATATATGATGAAACATGATGAATCATGTCAAGGGTTCAATCATCATGATGCCTCAATCTTAACACCAGAAATGGCGCCCCATCTCTTGCTGTTTTGTAGTCACAAATGATGAAAATTGCCTCGGAATCCTGAAAATCACAAAAGGCTATCTCAAGGCGAGCCAACTCAGTAGCCCTACTTTCTGCACACACAGAGCCAAAAGCATATGAGGTTGCCGACCTTTCGAATGTAATGAGTCACGACACGCCAGACTTGGTCTGTCCGATCGGCGCCAATTCTGGCTACACTATCTCACATAACCCCGTGAACAACACAAACCCGACACAATCTACTGCCCACACACGAAAAAGAATCCAAACAAATAAAATCCAGGACTTCACCTTCCCTGGCTGGAACGACCTCCTCCTGCCACACCCATTAACCACAACTTGTCAACGCGCTCTCGGAGCCGCCAATTCCTGCTCTAGTGAGAGAGAAATCTCCAAAACAATGACACAATACCACCAACGTAGAACAAACACAGTCCAACAATTAAATTTTCGGAGAACTCCAATCTCCTGCTTCAGAATAACGCCAAAACCACGAAAAAGTTTGTTTACATCATAGCATCTTCAGTCGAATCCAAATTTGAACGCTCGCGCACGTCAGCAGGACAACTGATCTGTCGGTGTAACTGGACTGCCCACTCCCTGTCCAGGGCCGCGCCAAATTCAGGCCTAACCAGCAGGTTGATGTTGGTGTAGCTGGGGGATGCAATGTTCATGAGAGGGACTCCTTTCATCTCAAACTGTTTCATAACGAAAGATTCTAATGCCCTAAGGTGGTTGTCATGGAGAGCATTGGACTTAAGCAGAACAGAGGTCTTGTCCCAGGCTACTGTATGTTGAGAGTTTAAAGAATGCATAGCTATGCCATTGGTTGGATCACACTTAAAGACAGCATTGGCATGTTCTTTGAGTCTGACATGAAGCGGTCGCCCGGTTTCACCAATGTAGATGGCATCACAAGATTGGCAAGGGACAAGAAGGAGAAGGAGTTCTGAAGAAGGAGATTAGAGTTCTCCGAAAATTTAATTATTGGACTGTGTTTGTTCTACGTTGGTGGTATTGTGTCATTGTTTTGGAGATGTCTTTCAAATACCACTGTATCAACCAGTTACCGGTGTTTTCAGTGAGAGAGAAACCCACGCCATACTTGTGGTACCGCACACCTTGACAACGCCGCAGCCCGAGCAGTAGCGGCCACCTCTTGCTGTGCCGGTTTTAATACGTAGGGGCAAGGAACCCTAAACATTTCTGTCAACGTCAGCGACCTGGCCAACAATTTTGGTTGTATGTCTTCAGCATGCAAACGTTCCGATCTGGTCTTATTTATGTCCAGCAGAGCCTGAATCTGGAAGGTGGAATCCACATACTGGTATGATCCACGGGATAAATAGCACAGAATTGTAAGGCTTTACTTTTAACAACTTGGAACAGATCGGCAAGCACAACCGTCATCGCTACGTCCACCCCAGCCAATAATGGACATTTGTCCCAGAGACAGGGAAACATGGGTGTTAGTGACGGAACAAACTCCTGCGCTTTTGTATCCACCACATATCTATCACATAGACTCCGTCTCTGCCAGCGATAACTTTATATCGATTTGTGATGGTCTCACCGTGCTAAAATCCTTTGGTCAATATCCCATACCAGGTGCTTCATTTCAATTGCCTCTGGCATATTTGCCACCTCCGGCAACATCACCAGTCCGTTTACATTGCCCATGGTCAATGTCCCCTTAACAACCACTTATCATTCTCATACCGGGTCTTCTCCACTGTCCCAGTACCACACTTGGCTTCATGGCTTCGGCTGGGTAAGCATCGTATTTGCCGCCCCAGTACCACATTCCAACCACCTTTCCTCCTGCTCAAGACAACAGGGAATTTCCTCATTCCAATCATCATAATTCTCTGTAATCATTCTACGACGTGGCCAGGCTGCCGCTCGCTTAACATATGGCCCCTCTCTCAGCTACCCCGCTGTGTGTATCCACCACCCTGACCGGCTCAAACACCTTTCCAGAACTTCCAGAAAATTCACACGAGCTCGACACACCTGCATTGCCTCTATAAATAGCCTACCAACTGCAGTTTACTTCCATCAATCTCGGCAATGAATGCATCGACTTCACCAAACTACACCGCGGAATCATTGGTCCCAACGAACCCGCATTAGCACTAGGCCTAACTGTACCGCCATCTAAGTTTTTTTCCATTCCTACTTACGCCAGGCTGTTCCAATGCTTTACCCACTGCTACTTTTGACAATTCATCCTGATAGTCCACCCAAACTGTCTTGGGCTGCTTTTTGTCATCTTTGGGCATTTTGACCCCAACAATTAATTGGAAGTGACAACAGAAAACTCGACGGTCAACAACACGACCCGTCTGTGCCATGATAAAAGAAGTAGTGGAAAGGAAGCGCGAGGTAGACATTGGAGATGACACCGGAAGTGACGTAAGTTTTTTTTTTGCATAAAACTAAGTAATAATTGTATATAAATTAGAGGTTCAAATGTGCCGCGGACAAGGGGGACATCCCATTTGCCACACAGTGAAGAGAATTCTGCGAAGTAGAATTACGAAGAAGTAGACAGAGTTTTCAAAAATATTGTCACTAACAATTGAGTTTATGGCAAAGTAAAGAACAAACATGAAGACACTATTGACAAACGACGTATAAAAACTGCTCTGAGTGCACACAAGGAATGCCTAACAGTTCTCGATCTAATCTTCATTGAAACAGGAGAGAGAGAGTTAAACATTCCAGGTGTCATAGGAATACTAAAAACTTTTTCCACAACACGCAAATCAAGAAAATAAGCTTATTCATTTTACTTCAAGCAATAAACATTAATAAAAGCAGCAATACTACACCTACGCCTAACGTAAAAGTATGAGGGTAAAACGGCTAAAATTTCATGCTTACTTGTTGCACAGGTTGGTCCACAGTAAATGATTTACAGACGTTGCGGTTTGTAAGTGAATTGCCTGTACTCCACACAACAGTTTGCCCACACGAATACAATTCTTCATCGCATGTGATATCGGATGAATTAAGAGATGCTCGCAGGATCCATTTTTCGGCCCCAATCTAAAATGAAACCTCATCAGGAAAAAAAAGCAAACAACACGCAAAATGCGTACACAAGTTAATGAAATGCGTACACAAGTTAATGATTCTTACGATTTCGCCCCAAACAAAAATAGTACTTGTATTTGTGAAGCTATTTTTTTTATCCTGTTCATATGTAGGCTATTTAGTGCATTTTGTGTTCCAGTTTACCAAACTGATAATATAGCCGACACAAACTGGTCATTAATTTTTAAGTACAGGAAACTCGGCCACGTATGGTACTTTACTGTTGTTGTTATGATACTGCTTTTTTGATGCCGATTCGATGTTGATATTTTCACAACAATGCATTTCGATGTGGTGAATAAAATAAACTCACCCAAAATGTACAGTACTAAAAAAAAAACCGTAGCAGAAATAGTAGAGCATTACAGTGTCGTACACTACAAACTATCCACCTTGCTGATATTTCAGTAATGTAGGACCTGCAAAAAGCAAGCCAGATTGCCAAAGAAAGCTGGAAAAACTTCTGCCATGGGTTTATGATGATGTGACCAGTTTAATTTTGTAAGCCTAATAGAGTCGACCCACGTGAAATAAAAAAGTTTAAAACGGTTGAAGTAACTTCATTGAAATAATCTACAAGTTAGCAGCCGAAAAGAAAAGCTTGGCTTGAGCAGGGTCCACTACAACTGAAATATGGTGGTGAGGGGGAGGGGGTGGGAGGGAAGGTATACGAACTACATATTTAGTGTTGATGCTGCAACTAAGGCCATGCAAAAAAAAAATGTTTGGTTTATGGGCGAGGTTGCAAATAGAAGCACCAGCTACCAGGCATTTTATTTTATTTAACTCACCACTTTTCTTCGATATGTACCAAGTTCAAAACTGAAAGCGTATGTAGTAAGCCAAAACAATATATAACATTTTGCTAAGAAGTTATTTCACCTAGTATTCAGTGTTTTTTTTAAAGTTTTGCCAAATAACTTCTCAGTGGCTTGAGTTAGAGGCTTGAAATTTGCACTATTTGCACTAAGCTCATTTCGGGGCAATTAAAATGGTACATTAGATGTCAAAATCGGTCAAAACTTGGGCGAAAACATGATTTTTAGCGGGCGGACCAAAATTCAAATAAAGAATTTTTTACCCGCAAGCCCATGTAAACAACCAAACAATTAACTTTGCATGGCCTAACAAATGCTTGATGTTGGTCAAACAACCTATTGATTTAAATGAAAATCAAACTATTACAGTATGTGCTTAGTTCCCATTGGGGGTCCATTCATAAATGATGACAAACACATTTTACTGTTTTTAACCACACCTCCCGCTTGTCACAACGTCTTCAACTATAATTGAAAAGTGTAACAATTGCCCGCCCCCCCCCCCCACCCACACAAAAATTAAAAACCTTAAATCTTACCTCACTCCTGTCTTTGAGGGAAACGTC
>JAHWFP010107333.1:0-19003 GCA_023313725.1 Lithobius niger
GCAGATAATTGGTTTTGGCAGTTGGAAATTTCTCAAAAGTATTCAAGGTCGTCACCGAAATAAACTTAAGAAATATCAAACAAAGTATGTCTGTACATCAAAATTAGATTAAGTACCTCCTATCACACACTAAGCTAATGTCTTTGGCTTTATGCCTAAGTGAAAATAAAAAGTAAATACAAATTTTTACAAGTGGCGAAAATGGCGTCTCGTGCGCTACGGTGATTTTACGGCATCGGTTTCGTGCGTTTTTCAAATGGATGCTGTGAAAGTTCTAGAAGGAATTTTTCGTGTTCTGTTTGCGGGGGAAAACAGATAAAGTTCGTGGCTATTAAGAGCTGTTTAGATGAGACAGATTGGTCCATTTTCTTGGAAGATACAGGCATTTAAAATTTGGGGTTTTTCACGGCCAAGGTGCCGAGAAAAAAGTGTTCGTTGCCGTAAACGAAATTTTACCGTCAGGTTTTTTATGGTTTGAGTTGAGGTCTCCTCTCAAATCTAGTGAAGAACGGGTCTTCTTTACAGGGGCCACCCGCCGTGGGGAGAAGCTCAATGGCATAGCCCAATACCACAATAAGTAGGGATACTCTATAGCTTGGAATCAAACCTCTGTGTTAATGAAATCTAACACAAAACATGGCCCCCACCTTCGAGCTTTGGAGTCTTTTGCTATGAAAAGCTTCTCCCGACGACGAGTCACTCTCATGAACCTCACGGGACCATCTTACAACCGTATTGAGGGCTTGGTGCACCATCAGCTTACAGCCGAATTTGACAAGAAGTGGAATCTCCTTGGGAGCGAAGTTATATAAATCAGTGGTCTGCTCCTCCACGCGCGTCCTTTCGAATTTTTGTTTACAAATGATCATGTGAGAACTTATTTTTCCTCCGTGTTGTGCGTGATTTTCTGAAGAAGGAGAACGGTGTTTTCTCCGAAAATCCAAGTACAACTGTGAACTGTGTTCTTCCTGGTGGTTCAGGTGTGTTTTTGTTCCTTTAAAAAGGATATCCGGCAGGTATAGGTGAAAATTGACATTTTGACCTACCGGCCAGTGTCCAGAAGATGACAAAAGTTTAGTTGCCATCTTAAAATTTTAATTGACACAACAAAGAGCCCTCCACCTCTTTGTAGTTTCTAGCCACAAAAACAGAAACTGACCCTTTTTGTTTTGGGTGTGGGGTGGGGGGAAGGGGGGGGAGAGAAGGGGGGAAAGGGGGAAGGGGGGGCGGGGGGCCAGTCCTTTTTAAATTGTTTATACCCCAGCTGCAATGAACCAAAACTTGCCGTCAGCAGCCATAGGCATCTTTCTTGCCGAATATGAAGGACAAATGCAAATGTTTTTGTTGGTGGTAATTTTTAATTTCATTCATATGTTTGGAATTTAAAAAATAAAACTTAAAAAAAGGTAACCTGAAGACATTAAGGATTCTGTCAAACAATCACAATTAAAAAAATAACTTTAAAAGATTTTTGCTATTGAAAGTGGGAAGTTCTTGACTGTTAATACATTTATCCTCGTCATGACTCATGCACAACAAGTGGCCAAAGTGTCCACTGGTGCTAAATTTTTAGTCGCTAAGTAACCACATTTAATCAGCAGCTGGCTAGTGGCCGATGCTAATTTTACCCTATACTGGCAGACTTAATCAATAAAGAAACGAAGAAGGCAAAATGCATCGCAAAACAAAAACCGACAACAAAGCAAACAAGTACCCCAAGATGAGCGACCGATAGCGTATATCACATACTTACCGAACAAAAGGGAAGAGATCTTGAAAATTTTCGACCAACAAGGAATGCAGTTCAGACTCGGATATCTAACTACAAAGTCACCCCAAGAAAATATCTGAAACACCTCAACTTGACCCCCACCCTCACCCCCAAATTCCACAAATTCCTCCTGAGGCCACATCAGAACAAGTCGTGCAACCAACCCCAACAAACTGTTATCCCACCATAAATCGCAAAAACAAACAAAAAAACCAATACTCCAAACCCAGAGGCAGCTCCTTCCCTACCCCCACCCACAGCACCAAAGCCTTTAAGACCTCCAGTTGATGTAAGTTCACACAGCCAAGTTGTCTACAGGATTCCTTGCACAGAATGTAAGCACGTTTACATAGGCAGCAACTGAAAACTCAAACGAAGTGAAAACTCAAAGAAATAATTTAAGAACACGTGGGGGCAACAAGAAGAGATAAGCTGAATGGGATTGCCCAACATTCCAATAATTCCGGCAAAATATTGCATGGGAAAGATCCACAGTGCTGCTCAAGTCAAACACTGCACAAGGATTCCACTTGAGAGCCATTAAATCTTTAGCAATAAAAAGGTTCATGTTACATAAATGATTTGTAAATTTCTAAAAAACAGCGCTGTGTTCTTAATTGACTGACTACCGCCATTGTATACACATGAACAACAACTCACTTTATTAGCGACACCCAGGTCGCGCTGCCCCACTGATCTGTACAATCCATAGCCTCTGCTATTTCGAGCGGTGGCATCCGACTACACAATACCACATCCCTCCTTTTCTTTGGCATTAAACAAATCTTCAACTACTTAACCGCTCATCTCGCCTAATTTAAAACAATCTAATGTTACAGTCAAAAGGATAATGTTTTTCACTTTGTTTGATAATAAATCAATAAAATCGTAAGACTTTTTTTTCTTGTTCAGTCAGCACTGTTCAATCAGACGAGTTGGTGCACGTCTCTGTCTCTGTGGATTCCTCTTCTGCACCATATCATTCTCTGGATGATCTTGCAAGGGCCTAATTGTTGGCCACATGTCATCTTCAATATCTTCTTCTTCGCTCTCCTCTCCTCCTCGAAACCTATTTATGGTCGTAGGTACTTTCTTCAAAAATGATGCGTTTCTAACTATCTGCTTCTGTTTGTTTTCTGCCGTAATCATGGATCCCTTCACATTGATTACGTTGAACGGCTTTGGTTGAAATCTTGGAGTGAGCTTATTTTTCTTATCCTGTCGGACAAGAACTATGTCTCCTACTTGAAGGCGTTTTCCTGGCTTGGCCTTATTATTTATTTTCATCCTGTGATGGACGTCTGCTGTTGAAGCTTTCATGTTCTCGTGAACCGCTGGAACTGGGTCCACTGCTCTGGGAAGCTTAGTTTTCATTTGTCTCCCAAACATCACTTCTGCTGGCGAGAAACTTGTCGAAGGGTATGTTGTTGCTCGGTAATTTCTTAGAAATGTCTGTAAATCTTTCTTCCAGTTTTTCCCCTCCACTGTTGTTGTTTGCATGACCGCTTTTAGTGTTCTCATGAAACGCTCTGCCTCGCCATTCGCTTTAGGCCACTGCGGTGTAATTTTTCTGTGTTTGAACCCAAGAGTTTGAGTGAAAGTGGCAAACTCCAAACTCTGAAAAGGAGGCCCATTATCTGACTTTAGGACAGCCGGTACGCCAAACGTGGAAAAAATCTTTTCCATTTTGTTTATCGTCGATTCGGCCGATGAAGATCTGACGACTTCTACTTCTGGAAATTTCGAATAGTCATCTATTAGTACCAATAAATAGTCACCCGATGGCCATGGACCACAGAAATCTGTGCTGACTTGTTGCCATGGGTAATTAGGTAACTCTGAGGGCTTCACGGTTTCTTCCATTCCATTGCCCTTTACGCATTGGCATGCAAGACACTCTTTGATCATCCGCTCAACTTGCCTGTCAACTGCTGGAAACCATACAGTCTCTCGGATTAGCTATTTTGTCTTTGCGATGCCTTGATGACCCTCATGCGCTATCAGCAATACTCGTTGTTGCAATGATGTTGGAATCACAAGTCTTGTTCCACGCAATACATAGCTTGAATCCTCTGCGAGTGTTAACTCATCATCTTTTACGTTGAAGTATGGCTTTAACGCTGGTTCACTCAAGTTCCACATCCCTGATTTTAGCGCCGAGATAACTTTCTGAAGTTGTTCGTCCTTTTCTGTCTCACCCCTCACGTCACTCAAACCAACCGCTTTCGGTATCGCAGAATTGGCCAGAAAAAGCACGTGCTCACTCGCTTCTGTACAATATTTCTTGTGTATTTCTGCCGATGCATGACGTGAAAGATAGTCTGCCGGGTTGTCTTTCCCTGAACGATACACAACTTTGAAATTGTACACTTGAAGCCGCAACTTCCATCTCTCAATTCTTGCTGGGGGTCTTGTTTTTGAGTTGACACCAAAAATCATTTCTAGAGGTTTGTGATCAGTTACGACCGTGAAGGAGTTCCCGTATAAACAGATGTGATTGTGTTCACACCCCCACACGATCGCAAGGGCCTCACGTTCCGTCTGCGAATAACGCTGTTCTACCTCTGTTAGTGCTTTACTGGAATAAGTTATCACTCTGGCATAATTACTTGTCGCTGTTGTCCGCTGCACGAGCATGGAACCAAAATCTGTCGGGCTCGCGTCCACGATCAATTCTGTATACTTTCTAGGGTCAAAGTAAGCCATGGTTTCTGCTGAAACCAATCTCCGTTTGATTAGGTCGAGTGCTTGATCGTGGTCTTTGTTCCACTCCCATGGAACATCCTTGTGGGTTAACTGGCGCAAGGGAGCGGTGACCGTTGCAGTCTGGGATGAAACGAGAGCAATACGTCACCATACCCAGTAGGCTTCGGACCTCACTTGCTGATGCTGGGGTTGACATCTGCGTGATTGCTTCTATTTTCTTCGGATCTGGTGAAATTCCATCTGCTGAGAATATTAGACCGTAAAATTCTAGTCTAGTCTCATGAAACACACATTTTTTTGGATTTAATGTCAAGTTGCAATCTTCCAAACGTTGTAAAACTGCGAAAAGGGATTTATCATGAGCTGTCCTATCTTTCCCATGCACAATTGTATCATCGCTTCTGTTTTTGTGCCTGGCATATCGGCTATGAGTTGTTTATCACTTCTTGGAATTCCTCTGGCGCTGAGGAAATTCCAAAAAATAACCTCTTATACCGCCACAGTCCTGTATGTGTTGCGAATGTTGTTATCTCTCGAGAGTCCTCCGATAATTTTAGCTGGTGAAACGCTTTATGTAAGTCTAATTTTGAGAAGCACGTAGACCCATTCAAGTCATAAACCAAGTCATCTAATGTCGGCATAACATGTCGTCTTCTCTGAACTGCCTTATTTGGGGCTGTCATGTCTACACATACTCTAATAGATTCCCCATCTGGTTTCGGAACTATGACAATTGGTGATACCCATGTTGTCGGACCTGTCACTTTTTCTATAATGTCTTGTTTTTCTAAACGTTTCAGCTCGAGATCCACTTTTTCTCTTAGGTGGAATGGCACTCGTCTGTGTGGTAGTGCTGTTGGAGTTACGGTTTTGTCAACATAAATTTTTACTTCATAATCTCTAAGGCACCCGACACCTTTAAAAACTTGTGGAAATTTTTCTTCAATTTCTTCTATGGTCAAATCATGCTGACTCATTGTATGTACTATTTGGATTAAACCTAGGTCAACAGCTGTTCTGTAGCATATCAAAGGTTCCTCATTTGTCTTTGTTACTTGAAATTCTGCTTCTAAGTTCTTGTCCATGTTTCTTACGGTTGCCGTAAATTTCCCCCAAAGTGGAAGCGGTTCCTTCTCACTGCCATACGAGTAAATTCTTGTCGTAGATGGATTTAATTTTATGTTCCCTAATTTTTGCAGGTATGGCAAAGTGACCAAATTTACCGTAGCTCCCGTGTCAATCATAACTACCGTTGGTACACCATTGATAAGTATTTTTGCCTTTGGTTGTTTGTGACTCAAGTCAAGACCCACACTCTTACACACTGTGTTATTAAACTGTGCTTGCTTCCTGTCCGTCAAAGCACTCACGTAATCATCATCGCTGCTTGAGGATGAAATTAGGCTGCTACTCGCCACATTTATTACTCTTGCTGATTGCTTTTTAGATGTAGGCCTATCTGCTATTTGATTTCTTTGAGACAAACATTGAGCTGCGAAATGATTATTTTTTTTACGGGCATTGCACACTTTCCCCCAAGCTGGACAAGTCTCTCTACCTCCAGAATGTGGATAACTTCCACCGCACCCCCTACATAAATTTTTGTTGGTATTTTTACCAAAATGACGTTCTTGGTATAGCTGGTGAAATTTTGGTCTAGCTCCTAAATTTCGTTGAGATGTTGAATTTACTTGCTCTTCGTCTAATGCTAGCTGTTCGAACTGTTTACATGGTTCTTCAATTTCCTTTGCTTGGAGGCTCACCCATTCAAGAGATCGACCCAATTTTAATACATCAGTCAATGTCAATGCTGGATCTGCCATTATCTTCCGGCACAATCGCCCTGAAGCATAACCTTGAACGATTTGAGATTTTATTTCTCTTTCCACATCTTCAAACTCACAGTTCTTTGCTTTTTGTCGCAAACGTGAAGCATAATTATCTAATGTCTCTGTTGATTTTGCGGAATACATATAATTCATACTCCACGTTTTTCTGTGGCGAAAAATACTCTGTTAATTTCGTTTTTGCAGTTGCATAGTCTGTATTACCTCCAGTTTCTGGCGGAGCATCGAAATTGGATTTTGTTTATTTTCGTTAAACTCAAGGTTACTATTTTATCAAGATTTAATTTCGAATTCTATGTGTAGGTCGGGAAAAAAGAACAGCGGATTTACGTTAATATATATTAAATACAGGAGACTGTTTTGAAAGTAAACCCACGCCTCCCCTACAACAAGTTATAGGTTAGCTGTAATCAGAATTGCACGTCTATCTGATGAACATGTTACGTTGCACGGGGCAGCAAAGCTGGAAGGGATCAATTGGGACCAAGTTTCACTGTCAGTTTCCAAAGACGCCATATGTTCGTGACGATTTGACAAGACGTAAAGCTAAAACTAATAAAAAGTAAACTTTACACGCTATTTAGGACAGCGTTAAATCGCGCTAAAAAAGATGTAAAATTTACTTTTTTGATCCATGTAAATTGTTTGTTATCCTCCGACTTGCGTTAAATCGCGGGAGGCATTGTAATTAAAAAAAAATCGGAAGGCACTGTCTTAAGCGTTAAATCGCGGGTGCCAAATGGTTTTTTTTGTTCTGTGTTGGGTTACTTGGTTTGGCACTGTGGTATTTGATGCCGCTTATTTTAGGTTTTGATATCGCGCCTTTTACTGGCTTGTTGTAGATCAAGACGCTGTTTTGTCTCTGACCTGCTTTTTGACTTAAATAGTTGACTTGCAGTTTTCTTTTTGTTGACATATTTAATTCATTACCACCTTGAGCGTCTGTCCCTAATTTATAAAACCAAGAAACGAAAACTTGGCTCCGTTTCACGGCGTTTCTAACCGCCAATTTTTCGTTTCTTGGGGGCCATCCGCTTTTCACTTACAACTCTCTTATATTTTAATTTAATTTTATGGTTTTGCAGAAGGTTGATCTGATGTAAAGGTATGACAATCACGTTCATGTTTCTTCTTGTCGGCTTGTGTTTGGCACAGTGCAACATTTTCTTGGTTTTTAACCGTCGGTTTGTTACCGTTGCTTTCTTTTCAACCTAAGTGTGTGGTCCGTTGGCGTTTCTTATTTCAGTAAATTTTCAAAAACATTAAATTCGGAAAATGGCGAGCAACTTTTGTTAATTTGACCCGGCTTAAACGGAACGCGTTTTGTACTGCAGTTAAGTATAATTTCTGAGAACGGAACACATTCTCGTTACTGTCCGGATCGCAACCATGGGTAGTCATGTTGGGCTTTTAACTCCCCCACATTGAAGTAAAAAAATCCTGGTTGACAGTTTAGAAGCCTTAAGGCAGTACTACTTATAAAAACGCAGTTGTAAATCAATAAATCAAGGTTTAAGTCGGTAAATTTTAATTATGAATTGGAAGGTCCGATGCGCATACAATCATGTAAAGACTTTTTCCTTTGCTTGAGAAAATGGAAATTGTTAAAAATTTGTCATTTGTTGGGGTCTACGTCACCAGCTACGTTTAAAGTACCCTGCCTTTTTTTTTACTGTTGTAAAATGCGACCATGTGCTCTGGCTTTCATCCAATTTGATCTGTTGAATTGAAAGACCAGATGCGTATCCAATCATGTGAAAACTTTTTCCTTTACCAGAAAAAATGGAGATTGTTAAAGATTTGTCATTTGATGGGGGTGTAATTCACTGGTTAGCTTGAAGAAACCCGCTCTTTTTTTTCTCGGTCGTAAAATGCAACCATGTGCACCGGTTTTCATCCAATTCGATCTATGTGTTTAAAAAATAATCTCGTGCTGTACAAATTATTTCTTTAAAATTTCACAATTTACAACTATGACGCTGAATGGGGTCAGCATTTTCCTCTCCCTCCCCCGGAGCTTCTGCAGTGACTGCAGCTACTCTAGACTCTCCACCATCCCCCTTTTGAACTTTGTAAAACTGTAACAAGACGGGACCCTCCTGTTCCCGAGTTTGTAGTCAAATAACCTTGTATATTCTGTAACAATGCCACTTTGTACCATGCATGCTTTGCCTTTTGGTCTCGTGCCGGAGGCATGGCAACGGATTTGGAATGGGCACAACGGTTGCAGACGCCATTCCGGCTGCACACCATCTTTCGGTCCCCTTTTCGACTTATCCTTTCGAAATTCATTACGAACCTTACGCCATTCCCAATTAATCCAAAGTCATGCCTCCGACAGTCTGCCGTGTCCGAAGTGCAGGCGAGCACCCTGCATCACGTAAATAAACTGAACAGCATCCAGACTCTCGACTCCATCGTTATGGCTTGACTAGGTTTAAGAGGGGATTCCAGCGTTGAGGGTTGGATCCTCCACTCTGCGGGGTGTTCTCCAGTTCCGCCTTTGCATAAGTGTTGAAAATGGGAGTGAAATAGCCAGAAGACTGCCTGTCTTTTCCCGAGAATCCACCCTGTTGTCCGTAACCGACTCAGTTTGAGTCATTACGAAGGTCTCGCCCACGAAGAAATGCATAGTCCCTTCCATTTTCGCGGGTAACACGATGTTGCGGCACCAAAACAATCGTAGCGGCAATCTGCGACTTTGAAATAAATCTGCGTAATTGTTGTAGTTCATTAACAGCCTGAAACGGAAAACAAATTTGCAATGCACTTTTCCTGCACGACTAACCCATTCTGCGCCGGCGTCACTATCGTAGTAGCTGCATTCCATTCACAAAAGTTTTTCGCGCCAACGGCTACCAGGCACACAAGTAGACAATGAGTGAGCTGCGTCACCACAAGATGTGGCGTCAGTATTCGTGCGGGGTACTGAAGACGCTGAATTTCGGGTCTAAAACGTAAACACTCAAAAACTTAATTTTCGCGGACGAAAAGGGTGGAAAAGATTGCTGAACGTTTTCAGTCACACGATCAATTTAGAAAGGGAGCACAAATTCACAAAATTGTCAGGTAACGAACAGTTCACAGCCCTGCATGCTAACCTAACTAATGAATTAGTTTGCACAACTCTTTCGAAATGCTAAACAGAATCTCAAAGCAAACACAGTTTTTGCATTTCCGCTACAATACTCACTATGTTATTGGTTCTTGCTTGACAACCGGAAAAAGTAGCATGGTCAGCAAAACCTAGAGATCGGTTGAAAAAAAAACGATGACTACACCAGGGTCGATTCGAATCCGTTTTGAGGCACCGCATGTCGGGATTCAACCCCCCGACTGGGGTTTCTGGCCGCGGAGTCACTCAATCAAGCCTTACTTCTTTAAACCAACAAGGTTTATTTCAAAATTGCGTCTCACACTTACATTACTGAGATGGCGGACGGGAAACCGCGCAAGCGACGCGTCCTCACGCATTGCTGTCTCTCGACGAAGTCCTTCTCTACGGTGCCTGTTCATCAGGGTCAACAGCCCCAGCGAGGTGGCAGTGCGAGAGGGAGCGCTACCTCGCAACACATTCAAATCCTAATATTTTACCAGCTAATTCAGCGTGGCTTTTTCAGAGGAGCAGTAATTGGCCACTCTTAGTTTAGCTGCCAAAACATCAGGATTTGAAAGAATTCCACTAGTTGGCGAGCTTTTTGACCTTCGTTATTTTTATCATGAACGAAACCGACTAGATAAAAGCTGATGAGTATAGTCTCATTACAGTGAAACCTCCTTATAACGATGTCCAAGGTTCCTTGGAAATAAAATTTTATATTAGATCAATCTTTATAAACCAGCACTTTTGCATGCATTGGTGGAAGATTCTCAAAAATAGCATTGTTATAATAGGTTTATTGTTGTAAGAGGTATGGTTATAATGAGGGTTAACTGTATGTTCATTCTTAGGTGCAATTTACCTGGGAGCCGTCCTTGCATCTCTGCCATAGATAACTAAACACAAATCTTTTGTTACAATTGCAGGTTGTGCACAATTTTCTAACTGCAAAAAAAAAAAAAAAGATTAATAATGTTTATTAAAGCAGTCTTTCATTTCATCTGCTACAGACATCGATAACGACTTGGACAATATTAGTATCATCACAACTTTGTTAGAGAAAATACAAATTTAGTGCTAACTAATTAATAGACACACTTTAGTTTGGGTTCCTCCATAGAGCTTCAGTTGTCCTTTTTCTTTCAGAAGGTCTATGCAAAATGGAGAAAGTTAATCACCGAGTTTCTATCGGTACCTTCAAAACCACCGTATTTTTGAAGCGAATTTGGTAACTTCAATACACAGAAACCCGTGAGCAACCGTGACAGAGTGTCCCAAAGGTGTCTGATGAGGGAGACTTACATCAAATTTCGAAGGGGTTGATGGCTCCATCCCGAGTCAGTTGATAATCCATCCGTAGTTTGTCGATAAATTTAACCACGCACAGGCTCAAAATCCCGCAAAAATCAACCGCTTACACCCTTTTGCGATTGGTTAGCACCCACAATCCCTAAGTCGCGTTCAAAATGATGTCACTTCTGTTAAACAGACACATTTGGAACGGAGAAAGAAATACATTAATTTTAACAATGCTTAAAATAACTTAAAACATTACATCGTTTACTTTGAAAATTCATATTCACCTTGTTTACGCTTATTTTCAAAGTTCAAGATATTTTCCAATCAATATCTACGGAAATTTTCAACAGTCAGTTGTAGAGGAGCCCTGTCTCCAAACTCGATTGGTGCGGCAGCCCAACCCGAAATATCAAAAACCTGGTAAACCGCAACCGTAGACGCATCGCTGGATTTCGAAACCTAAAACCTAACACTCTTTTCAACATAACTCCGTTAATTTTCCACCGATTCAAGATCAGGTTGGGCCACATTTTACTCCTTAAAAAGAATTACCTTTCTGTGCAAACAG
This sequence comes from Lithobius niger, assembly GCA_023313725.1. Taxonomy (NCBI): domain Eukaryota; kingdom Metazoa; phylum Arthropoda; class Chilopoda; order Lithobiomorpha; family Lithobiidae; genus Lithobius; species Lithobius niger. Next base: position 11,292 of record JAHWFP010107333.1, read on the forward strand.
ATCTCTGAAATTCACTTCATACAAATTTTTATACCACAAGCCGTTTCAACCGGAAATGCCTCTGTTTACTGAAGACGACTACATGACTCCTCTCATTTTCATTTGTAAAAATGTATAAATGTGTTGGAATAAAGCCACGTAGCTTAGTGTTGTTATAGGAAGGGGTGTTGTCAAATGCCCAGCACCTTCCACATACATGTTTTGAAACTTATAATTTGATACTTGCAGTTTAAATTAACAGCCATATTTTCACTTCAAACAAATCGAATTATCTGCTTTCAGTAATGGCTTTAAACTTAAAATGTGTTTTAGCATTTAGCTGGCTTAATTCGAAGCTCATTTTATCGTGTGCACTACTTATGCACTTGTTTTCAAAGTTTAAGCTATTTCCCAACCAATATCTACACAAATTTTCAACTGTCAGAAGATTTCTGGAGATTGAAATTGAAATTGAAAGATTCTCGGTAGGAAACACAAAATGCTTTTGGCACCGAGTGAGCCACAAAGTTACCAGTTCTTGTAACAATAGGGGCTGATAAAATTTGGGAGCACTGTGTCAAGGCGCTGCTTGAATTGCAGAACAGAGGTTGCACTGACAACGTGTGGTGGTAGCTTATTCCAAGTGTTCAATACACGAAAGGAAAAAGTGTGCTGACGAAGGGTGGTGTTGCATCGGTGTTTAAAAAGTTTGGCGCCGTGGTTGTGGGTCACCGGATTAGAGGATAGTGTAAACCAGTCAACTGAGGCTTGATCTTTGCCAGCAAGTGTCTTGAATGTCAGAATGAGGTCCCCTCTCACTCGTCTATATTCTAGAGTTGGAAGCTTGAGCGCTGCAAGACGGTTTGAATAAGAGGTGGTCTTGAGCCCCGCGACAAGCTTTGTGGCACGTCTCTGGACCAGTTCCAACTTATCGCGGTCTTCTTCGAGGCGGACCCACCAGGCCTGGCCCGCGTACTCCAAGATACTGTGTACCTTACTGCGGTAAAGTAAAAGAAATGTCTTTCTGGTAAGGGTCGAGAATGTGGTCCGAATGATGGCAAGGGCCCCGTAAGCCTTCGCAGTCACCATTTGAATGTGAGCAGAGAACCTCAAGTCGCGATCAATGATCACTCCCAGGTCCCGTAGAAGTTCCCTTTCTGGGAGGGCAATTCCAGGTCCCAAGTTATAGTTTGCCTTGTGGTGCTGAACGCCAAACTTTACAACGCCACACTTGTCTTCATTTAGGTCCATGTTCATGGATTGAGTCCAGGACACCATACTGGAAATATTGGCCTGTAGTTCAGCTGCACTTACTGGGTCATCAGAGATAGCAAAGATTTTAGTATCGTCAAGGAAAACACAGTTATCTTTGTCGAGATGTACAAACAAGGTGTTCATAAAAAGAATGAAGAGGAGTGGGCCAAGCACACTACCCTGTGGGACTCCACTGTGTACTTTAACTTCGCAGAGAGAAACACCTCCACACTACATCTCTGGTGTCTTTCAGAGAGGAAACCAGAGAGCCAGAGGAAATCAGAGATGGTGGGGCTAGTCGACTGTCTTCATCAGGCTTCTACAACAACAACGCTCACTCCGTCTCGACCGTTAATCTGCTCTTTGAATATGAAGCGTGGACGTGGCCTCCGTTATTTGTAGGGTTTGATGCCCATCTCTCGCTCAGCAGTTGCTTAATTCGCCTCTCATTAGGAACAGGATCCTTGGGTTCCCTGGATTGCCTAATACGAAAATATATATAACCTGTAAATTTTAGCATTCCTTCATTGAATGCTTTCTTTCCCTAGAGGTTTCAAAGTTGTTTAGAGCCGGCCAGCTGCATAACCCAACTACGCATGCACCTGCACAGTTCCTCCATTGTAGGCAAATAACACAAGGTTTGCCATTGACTTTCCTCTCAATGTGTCGTGGTGGTGACTCAAGAGGAGAGTTAGGGCAGGTACAGGTAATGTATATTTACGTATTAGGCAATAGAAACCAAAATTAACCATTGGTCCCTGGTATTTTTATATTTTTAGTTGCCGTTTCGAAAATTTCCATTACCTGTAAATTTTAGCATTTGCAGGATACCTCGACAATACTGGTGGGGGACACCACCTGACGAGTTGCTCTAGGGTTATGAGTTGGCATTCCCAATAACGTTGCAAACTTCGTAATTCCATGAAAACAGTAAACAGGAAATTTGGTTCTCTTCATGGGTTCAGAAGGCCATGAGGGGCTGCTGTGATAAGAGATGAGGGTCTTGCTTCTGCATCGGTAGTCTTCTTTCTGTTTTAAGTGCTTAATAGGTAGGACGATACATCTGGCTTGTAGCAGTGCTTAACAGCTTCTAGCACCGACATCTGGTGTTCTCTTCTAGTAACTTTAGTAACTGATTTTACTTTCGGGAAAATAGCCAGCTCTCTACAGATAGCCAAGTCAAATTAGATCAAATGCTCGGAATAATTCATTAATAAGCTCATTTTTGACACAGAGGTTCGTAGTGACATCAAGTTCAACATACTAAAAGTCCTCAGCTGTCCGGGTTGAGGTAACACTGCCATCTTGGAAACATGGCACCCGATATCGGTTTTTTTTCAATATATCTCGGTAGCGGTTGCTCGGACATGAAAATATGTTCTGTCCAAAAAGGTAGAGCGTGAAATTTTCTACAAAACATGTTCTATTCATTTTTTTCATAGATTTAATGATTAGCCAATAAACGGTGTAGAAAAATGTTGACTTAATGCCTCCATCCTGGAAACATGCGCCCGAAATCGGTTTTTGTCAGTATATCACGAAAACGGCTGCATAAAACGGCTGGTAAAACGTTCACCTGTGCTCCCGTGTCAAGTTTTAGAGTAATAAAGCAGCCATTATATTAACAGTTTCTAGCCACTTATTTGTGCTACTGTTTACAATGCTCACCGTCAACATTCCCAGGCTAAGGTAAGCGATATCCAAGTTACCCTGATACTCATCCTCTTCCAGTGATCCTACTTGGCGCTGGTTATTTGCCTGACGATTGGGTTGTCTGTTACGTTGTGTTTGGCGGCACACACTAGAAAAATGATTTAGCCTTTGACAATTACGACAGGCCTTTCCATAGGCCGGAAAGTTGTGTGGTTCATGATGAAAAACCGCATCTCGAGCAAGGTCCTACATCCTGCGAAGGCAGTCGACGATGGCGGTTACCTGTTGATTGGTTGTACTGGCCCGGTCTATTTGAATTTGCCGATAAATGAGATGCGCCATCACCATCTTGGATTTCCCAGTTATGATCGCAATAATTGCGGATACCTTGGCTTGCCGTGGAGTCATCGCTGCGATACAAAAGATCGACTGAATTTTGTTGATTTACTTGGTCAGTGATTGCTTTGGAGTGTGCTTTAGTGCGTTCGGCAGCCGATTGTTTGTCGATTGTTTCCTGGAGGGTAGTATTGCGCGCGGCGAAAATATTCCTACGTAGTGCTTCATCCGATATGCCTTGGATTACTTTGTTTCTAACGCTATGGTCATGGGATTACCCAAAATCGCACTGTTTTGCTTGTATTCGCATCTGTTACGAAGCTGTCTATTATTTGGCCTGGTTGCTGCTTCATCAATGTAAAATTAAAGCTTGCCAACACAACGTTCTTGTGCGGTTTAATATGTCCGTCAAATTTATCAAGCACATTAGTGATTGATCTTGCTGCTCCTTGCTGCTCTTCTGGAAACGTGAACGTTGTTAATTGTTAAATTTAGGCTACGGTTGGCCTCTGTATTTATTATTTATGTACAGAGATCAACCTATTTTTGCTAGGAGTGCATCGGCGCTTTAGTGTATGTTGTGGCCGTTAGATGGTGCTACGATAGTGTGGACTGCGTTAATTTTAAAATAAACGTCCTCACTTCTTCGAGGGTTCACAACCAAAAGGTATTATTTTACCTTTTCTTATTGTTTTTTTTTCTTTAATATGTATTGATATGGTTTGGCCCTCTTTTATTTTCGAATGGCCCTGTAAATGCTTTTATTGCGTTGGGCCAAATGGTAAATAAATAAATAAATAAATAAATAAACCATGTTTAATGCATCACGGTAGTTTGCCTCCCGTTATTTTCACAGTTCAACAGTGTTTAATCCGTTTAATTTGACCCTGATAATGTGCAATAATAACAAATGTCCGATAGTCTCTGTTGTCTTCCGATCAGGTGTGAGGTAAAAGTGCGATTCTGATCTTATCGTCCTCCTTATATTTAATGGCTCTCTCATAGATTTCAAACGAGCGGCACCATTCAGCCCAAGATTACGCTGGATTGTCTCCTGCTTCAAACACTGCCATGGTTGAAGTTTGGCCATAATGATGCAACTAGAAAGCTACTCATGACTAGGCAGTTTTAACTTTTCGTAGTTTTACTTCTAATACCATGTTATGTGTTAAGACAAATGAAAATAAAGGTGACAGCGACAGACATGTTGGCTGACATGTTGGCAGCCATAATCGTCCTCTCTCTGTGAGTTACTGTACTTTATTGTCCAGGAGAAGGTAATGCATACCAGATGCATCAAACTGGCATAGGCCTACATAACATTATTGATTTATGCGCTGCTCAGCACTTACTTGCACATGTTCTATTGTAATTGCATTGGTTTAGCACCGATTCTTGCCGTCTTGGGCGACCGGAAGTCAGCTCCCTTTAGTGGGCGCATGTAAGGTAGATTAAAATTTATCACTCAAGCCCCCTCTCCCCCATCACTTATTTCAGGTTTGTTACTGGTCTGTAAATGAGTAGCTTGTTTTTAAAATTTTTCTGTTAACCTACTATTTCTCTGGGAATTACAATCTTCCTTGTATGTCGTACACGCAGAAATAGGGTTACTCAGTTTAGTAGTCCATTGTGGCAGCTGGTTCATTAAAATAAATAAAAATACCATTTATTTGTTTTGTGCTACTATAACTTGGATCCCACTTGTTAAAGATGCATGCCAAGAAAAGTTACAGGGATCCTTTTTTTTTTTTTTTTCATAAAAGTAGCTTCCGGCTTTCACAAGCCATGAGGCATGATTTTCAGTAAAACCTTCGAATTTACTTATGTTTATTAATGTAAATGTCGGATTCGTTTGGATAACTATGTGTAACCTTTTACACAAGAAAAATTTAAATATTATTGAGTATTGTCATTTTAAAAAGAAGATCGACCTTGTGTCGGCCGCTTTCATGAATTGTGTTTTTTATCAAGAAATGTATTTCAGCTTGGAACCGGAAAACAAAGTACAAATGCGGTTCGAACCAATCTCGCAATCTTTTAACTTGGGATTAAACAAAATTCTAGTTAGTTTAAAATATAAATTGATATTTTAATCTAGTAAAAATACGATGGAGGTTTTTACTTTGACTAATGCTTGACATGTTGAAAAATCGGAAAAATTTAACGCTGAAGTCAAAACGTAGCACTTTGTTCAGTTGCTTTGGCTAATTTTCGATGAACTTCTTATTAATTGATGGTAAAATACCATCAATTAATAAGAAGTTCATCGAAAATACGCCAAAGCAACTGAACGAAGTGCTACGTTTTGACTTAAGCGTTAAATTTTTCCGATTTTTCAACATATTTTAATCTAGGTTAAACTTATAGTTCAGTGCTTCGTTATTTGACTCGATTCACCTAACGTAATGGCTAGTTAAACAGCTGTTAGCTAGTGCCTATTGCAAATTTTAGATTTGATGGTCAACTCACTAGAGCTGGAATTTTTCATTCATTGAGCTTCAGTCATATAGCTATTAAAGGCACCTGTTCATCATTTTGATAGCATTGCCCATAATCTAAATGCAGCTTCCACGTTCCAGATTCTCCGTCATCCAGCAGAATGATGTCGGTCACATTATCTCGTTTTAGTTATAAATATTGCAGCAATGCTGCGAATAGTGTTGTTCCATTTGTTTTTTATCGTTATTTTCCTTATAGTCTTTATACAAGATTCTACGGTGCTGCATCTAGGAATTGAAAAGGTGGCAAGGCGCCTTTAACTCATAGTATTGCAGAGGATTATTATTTTTTAAATAAAAATAAGTTAATACCAGCACATTTCAGTTTTAAATTAGTATTGCGCTGCCTACGACGGCAAACCACAAACGTCGCCAACAGACGTTATTTTGGCCAATCACAGGGCACAAGCTCAACCAATGGGATGCTCACGTGCGTGGCTGCTCTTTTCTCGGTCTGATAAGAGAAGCACAGACTTTTGAACGACGCGTTGCCAGAAGTCAAGTTGCCGATCGCTAGCGCAATTTTAAAATTTAGTGTTATGATGTATCGACCACCCAATAAGGCGCAAACGCCTTTGGGCTATTGTCGAATTAGAATGTAGTTTATTAAACTAACTGCAGAGTAATGGGACACTATGTGGAGCTGGTAATACTGAAAGAGTCGCTTTAGTGCCATGACTTGGTAAGCCATAAATTAGTAAAGTATTTAAACAAAGATGTAGTCCAAATATAGGATCTTAGGGTGTAGTTACTAGGGAAAGAATCCTAAAATGACTTGAACCCCAAAGAGGAAAAAGGCATTAGTCCTAGCTGTAAAGCCCAACATTTTTTAGCCTATGCAATGAATGATGACAAGCTAGTGTAAGGTTTCGCGGGGTCCTTAATAGGGGTCGGACGAATATTCGAATATTCGTTCGTTAGGAGCATATTAGAATATGATATATTCCATTCGAATAATCGCAAAATAAAATTTCTGTGTAATTTTACGTTTTTTTAAAATTTTTTTATATGGTTTTTCAGTTTTCATGTGAGCTTGTCGAATCCCAGACAGTCAGCAATACGCGTCCTTCGCTTCCCCCTTCCCTGTCCATCAATCCACCTGACAATCCATGCGCTCTGGATTGTCACTTGCAACAGGAGGGGGGGGGGGGGGTGGTTGTGATTTCAGAAGCGTACAGCAGTTCTACTTAAAACACTGAGGAACTAAGAATGGGGAAGTCAGTCAGGGTCATGGTAACCAGTTAATAGCAATATCATACATGAAAGCGAAAGACACCTTTGTGAGTTACGTTCATTCCGTACTGCAGGTGGCAATTCATCATCATCATTTTTTTTTTTGGGGGGGGGGGGGTATGCATGCCTTCGAAATCGTCATGCCTAGTAGATTTAACATTAAACTTGTGACTGTATTATGTATGCCTTAATAAAACATAGGTATTTAATGAAAACCGGACTTTTTTGGGGCGGGAAGGGAGGAGCTCAGGACGAACATACAAAAAAAAATTTGAACGAATATTTGAATACGTTTTATCCCTATTCATCCGACCCCTAGTCCTTAAACCCTTGTTAATTTATTAATTTTCTTCTCGACCCAAATTCGTAAAGCGAAGAAGAATTAATATTATTATTTTTTTTGATTTTGATTAAAATCGTACCTTGTTTCATCGCAAAATGCCTGAAAATTGAGTTAAAACTTTTTTTAACTGCTGCACCCAACCAGAAGTTGTTTACCTTCAACCGTAAATAGTTAACCTGTGACTTGTTATGATATCTGTCATAAATAACTGGGCTATGTTTGAAATCAACTTCTTTTGTTCTGACTTCTGCATGAATAGCTTAAGCACGTTTTAAATCATAACAGAGTTTAGGTTAGGCCTCATTAGCAAATGAGTGGTGGCAGTTCTACCAGGATGGTCGAGAGGAAGGAGAATACTGCCAGTTAAAATAAATGTTACGCCCCCCCCCCCCCCCCCCCGGGGGGGACTTTAGCTG
>JAHWFP010107333.1:23718-34391 GCA_023313725.1 Lithobius niger
TAAAAACAAGTATTATCTATTTTCTAAACTAAATTCTGTCCAGGAAGGGAGTTTTCTATCACGGAAAAGTCGGCAATAATGCAGCCAGTCACGTGCGTGATCTGGATCCAATCTAGCATTAACACAATGCCTTTGATCTCATTTATTCACAAATTTACGTTATTGTAAGGTCTCTCCACGAAAATTCAACATAATTCGCAGCTAAAACTAATTTCTAACCATACGAACTTTCGGTAACATGAGCGGATCAATATAAACAAGTTTAGGCCTACGCGATTGCTCATTGACGTGTGCAAATTCAGTCTAGAGAAAATGCAATGCATTTATCATTTATTCACAAATGTAGTTTATTAGATCATGTTCCTTCCAACATCTAACATGATTCAAAGTTAAAATTATTTTGTAACGATCACCAACTTCAAAACAGATACGCGATTCAAGACAGGTACGCGCCAAGCAGAGTAATGTCACAATGGACATAGGGGATAGGAAGAGATGGATGCTGCACGAACGGCCACGTGAGCATAGTTACTTGCATCCACTACTGGAGGCTTCACACGTCCAGACGTACGTGTCCAAATGTACGAGTCCTCTTCATCCGAAACTTCCGGCGTGGATTACTCTCTCTAGGAAAAGCAGAAAAGGATGGGAAAAATGCGTCAACACACGTGCTTCCGGTTGTAAATCACGTCTGTTTTGAAGGTTGGTGATGGTTAGAAATTAGTTTTAACTTTAAATTAAGTTAGATATTGGAAGGTGGATGATCTAATAAACTAAATTTGTGACTAAATGAGAATAAAGGCATTGTGTTTTTGCTAGACCGAATCCAGATAACGCATGTCAATGATCGATCGCTAGGCCTAACATTGCCGACTATTTCTGTGATTACAAACACTCCCATGAATCGTGTTGGATTAAAAGTTGATTTTGTTAAATGTATGAAGCTTTTAGTTAATTTTTCCACAGAAACACCAAGATTTACGGGGATGAAACAATGATTTTGTTAAATTTAAGAAGATTTTAGTTAATTTTTCCACAGAAAATCGATGATTTTTAAAGGGTGGGCATCAACAACAGTACATCACGTTTTTGACCTACAAGCATTTTAGGGGGCTGGGCGTTAGCAATAAATGGATGTTTGATATGCGATTTACGGTAAATGAAACTGCATGCTCATTTTATTTTCCCCTGCAAAAAATTTCGCAGATTTCTTTGCTTCTAGAAAAACATTTTTTTTTAACACTACTTAAAATTAGTGTTTACTAGCCTACAATACTTACCTTCAGCATGTGCTTAACTCAATTCGATTTGCTTTTTAACGCCCGAAATCAATTTAAAATCATTAAATTTCAAATGCAAGCACAGCAGCCTTATTCCTCATACCGTTTCGAACCTTTAATTCTCACTTTTGAAACAGGCCGGTTCTTTAAGCGGGAAGGATGGGTGGGTTCTACTGAAGGTAAGTATTTTAGGATTGTAAAACTAATTTTAAGCAGTGTTAAAATTTCTGTATCTTACCATCTGTAAAATACTAACCTTCAGTATGTGCTTACTTTGTCCTATTGGCGGAGTGTCAGCAAGAACCCGGCTAAGCTTATTGTGCAAACTTCACAGGTTTCACGTTAAGTTCCGCATAATTTTTGGCAGAACTTCAAGAATGTTACTCATTTCATGAACTGCCGTCTATCAGTTTTGGACTCCAGTCCCACTCTGCCATCTCATGTGACTTTTCCCTTTGTTTGCTCACCTTCCGAAACACTGGCCTCTACGGCGTAGTGTGAAACGAAGGTGTTTAGTTTATCCAGAGAATTCTGCTGTTCCGATGTCACATGTTGTTTCACTGCAATTTTCATTCAAAGTCGTTGCACCTATGATGCCTTAGTATCGGTTAGGTGGAGACCTAAAGAGGTGTACTTTATGTTCGAAGAACTTGCTGTGAAAAATACAACCTAACGGCGTCCCACTGCCATCTGCCCATGAGGGTGCAAGTGCCCTTAGATCACGAACCTGCACTTTATTTGGCATTTTCACTTCATACGTCTCTGGATTGGATTGAATATTCCGTTATATCCGTTTGAAGAAACATGAAGTGGGTGGCAATAAACTTCAACTTTTACTGGTTACGTCTTTGGATGGTGTTTTTTTTTTTAAATCATGACATGGAGCACGAATGGGCACCGAAAACTTACATCGCCTTTGGGTGTTCACATGGTGCAAGAGCCGTGATGTTTTCGATGTGAGTCACGTAAGCCATTAGTTCTCTGCCCTGAAGAAACGTCATGGGAGAAATAATCAATTGAGACTATGGTGCTCCTGCTGCCCACTTTGCAGAAGTTCGCGTCAGGTTCTACCCGAGCGACGAAATCAAGTGAAACGGTTGATAAATTCACAAAACGTTATCATTTAATTAAGTCAATCCAAACCCTGTCAGCATCTTGTCTTCCACCGTACAACATATTGTGAACGGTATAAGCGCATTGTACCACGCGATGTTGTGTCATTTTGATTGACCATGTGAAGATACAGAGGCTTCCCAGCACGCACACTCTCACACGGTTGACCTTGTCCAGTTCGAGGGCTCGCGTGCCACCTGATGACACACAGAGAGAAAAAGATGGTCTCCTTCAATGTAAGTCGCATTTACGTATGTTCGTCAGTAAATCACTTTCATTGCAAAGGTTTGTCTTTCGATTTTTTCGTGTTTGTCTGGGATTGTCGGCCATGGGCAACCCGTCGCATCCCAGCAAGAGTTGGCACCCAACCGTCTGACTTGTACCCCAGAAATAGACAAAATTATGACGAGGGGCCCTCCAACAGGAAAAGATGGCCACGAGGTGAGACCAGCAAACATCCAACAACCAATGAAATACCCGGCCAACAAATTCATAGGTGAGATCGACCCAATCAACTGTTACTAAGTACTTCCAAAACGTACAATGAACAATGATCAAAGTGAAAAACACTCGAATTTAACTTGTTTTGAATGAATCGGCAAGCTGAAACTAACGTAATTTGGCCGAAAAGAATGTATCATGCATGCAAAAATTTCTTCTTCAAAAATCAAGATCAAAAATGCAAAATGTTCTAACTTTTATCAGTAGTGTTAAATGATCAGAATACGAACTAATTCCAAGCATTTTCGACAATTTTGGCAATCCAGAAACATTAAAATCAAGAACCAAACAGGGGAACTATTTTCTTGTGCATGTGCATGTCAAAACGAGTGTGCGAACTGAATCACCGCTCGGTAAACAAAGTGGAAGCGCACCAATTCACAACCCTGGTGAGCTCCCACAAACGCTATGAATGAAGTGACATCTCAACAACATGGCGCCGTGTAAACACTTGAGGGAACCCGAAAGACAAACCAATACTGATCGCATCCAAAACGACTCCATCTTGGATCTGACCAATTTTGCAGAAAGAAATTTCGACATTCAGACGTGTACTCGCCATTAAAAACAAACGAAAACACTAAGCAACTAAGGTTCAATGTAGACATTGATGATGGTTTTGTCGATCTACTGTGACCTATCCAGTTTCAATCAAATACCGACTGCCAACGATCAAAATAGGCAAGTGGGTAGCACCGCTCGAAAGCACCCCCCAGCGCCGTATCTCCAATCGCAGCCGCTAGATGGCAGCACCAACCGAACAGAACGCATCGACACGAAAGCATACGCTACCAAGGAGCAAAATGAAAGTGAAATTAAAGCCAAACAAATGGAACAGCATTTCAATAACAAACAAGTACACTGCTTTAGAAACACAAAAAGTAAACCAAAGGGCAGCTGAGCAAATGTAATATGGAGTGTGGTGCAATTTAAAGAACAACTGCACAGCACGCCCAACAATCAGAATCCAAACAAGTTAGCACCTCATGTAACCAGAAATTCTTTTTTCACACTGGTGAATGGCAAACCAGACCAAAACAGATCCATGAAAGCAATCACGAGAAGGTGAAACCACAAGAAATGAACACCCCTAACCTATGCAAAAACAATACGGTCTCGATTTGACAACAACAACCAAACCAAGTGCAAACGAACATGCACTAAACATGCACCCATGTCAGCAGAATCAAAACCAAGAAATGCTCCAGAACCAACAATCAAATGTAGAAATTCGTAATGAATGCACTACCGCAAGTGAAAGCAAGCAACAAAGATTGCAAACCAGTGGAAATGGACCGCAAAACATGACACCCACCATGAATGCATCCAACCACATCTCCAATGAAATGTATGCTACTATGCCTACATGTATTACACACCGCCTCCATGGATCGCACAACTCAGCAGTGCAATCACGTCACACATATTCTAGCTCTTACCGCTGCATGACGACTCGAACCTCAGCGAGTGGAAACATTCCATGAGTGGAAAACTTACAGGTAGCATACCACCACCAAATGAGTTTCAAGCGCTAATCCAAAGCAATTTAGAGGTAAATACTATACTGGTGCAAAACACTTGTCGCGAAACCCTCCAACTGGCAAGAGATGAAAGAAGCCATCCGCGCCAATTTTAAAAAACTCATCTCAGAACAGGAAAGACTAGCACAAATCTATAATGCTCGTCAACAACATAATTATGGAACCGCCAGATGATTTTACACACAGAATGCTGCGTCGAATTCGCTAATTGCAAAACAAAATGGACATAAAATCAGAAACTGATCTGATCATTGCACAAAAGAAAAACAAGTACAGATGGTACTTAGCTACCATGAACCTTCATTCGCCAGAAGCTCTTCCTGAATGCATCAAGAACCTTCATGCGATTCCCAGAGAAAACTGAAGACCAAAAATCAAACTACAAGCAAATGGCGACCAGCTACAAAAGCCAAATGACATTAACATGTGTATTGCCGATGACCAGTCAAGATGGCAAAAACCAACACCCAAGCCAGCAGTCTCAACAAAGCATCCCGAATCGGCAGCAACAAGCACCAGCAACGAATAGGAGCGCCGCCACCGCACCAGCACTAATATCTTCAGCAACACATCATCCCACGTCCGACAGTTCAAACACGATAAGTCAGTTGACTTATGCTTCAGTTCTGATGATTCGGTTCTGAGTCAAGAATCGCATCCCTAACCAACTCTCCCAGCCGCACCTGCCGTTTCTCTGCAACAATTGGAGCCACAGACTCAAATGACCGGAACGACTCGAAGAAATCCTCCAAGTCCAAAACCATGGCATAGAAACGTCACGTGCTATAACTAAGACAAAATTGGGCACATTTCTTCACTCTGCATCGCACCGCGAAGACCAAGAGGACAAAGACCACCATCACAAACTATGCACATCAGACCGTCCAATGACATGCAATCCATGCACGTAGTAGCCTACAGCAAAGGTTTCAACGTGGGACTTGACTCAGGGCCAACATCCAGCTACATCCAAACCGACTGGCTAGTCCCCCTCAACCCGCACGCCATGGAAGACCTTCAACCATTCGCAGCACTCCACCAACACTCGCCAACAGCGAACCAGGCAACGAACCAGTAGACACAATCAGAATTGCCATCGTCACGCACGGCAGACACTTGACGCCAGAGTTCAACGTTGTCGACAACCTGGCGATCAGCTGCATCCTAGGCAGAGACTACGCACAGAAGGTGAAACTGCACGTAGACCATGTGAACTGCTTCGGAAACTTTGACGGTGACATCCGACATTCATTTCCCAAGCTCAACCCAGAAGCAAAGCCGATGTCGCAACGAGTTTACTCCACCTCGCCAGCAATCAAAAAAAAAATAAACAAGATGGTAGACAAACTCCTAGCATCTGGAAGAATTGAGCCATCCGACAGCCAATGGAGATCACCATTCTTCCTTAAAAGAAAGAAGAACGGAGGGAGATTTAGGCCTGTTCTCGACTACCGATATCTCAACTCTTGGATCGAGACCGACAATTACACGATGCCACGGACGGACGAAGTGTTCCAGGCAGCCAATCCTTGCCAGACTTCTTGCAACAATTCATCATCGAATCAGATACATCAACGGAAGGTCTCGGGGCCATGCTGACCCAGAATATTAACGGTGAAACCAAGTCATCGATTTTTTTTCAGGCGAATGCTCAAAGACCGAGAAACAAAATACCCCATCTTCGAGCTCAAAGCACTCGCAGCCATCGAAGAGATCGAACATTGGGAGACTTACCGCACAGCGACAAATTTCTCCTGGTGACTTATAACTTCGCTTTGAAATGGATTCTAACCAAGAAGACATCCTCACAGTGTCCGACTGGCCTCCTAAAGGCCCTCCCTCCTACCCTGTTACAAATATTCAGGGCACCTATTTTGCCAACTCATCATACGATTTTGCTTTGTGAGGGTACGGAAAGCCTAGCTAGGGGGTCTGTGGGAGCGCTGTAAGCTCCCCCAGCGATGTCCGAGGCAGAGCTTATTTTACACTATTTTTAGTGCCTGTTACTCTGAGCACATTTGCAACAAATTGTCAAGGATATTTTCGTGATTTTTTTTTATTCGTTCTTCAAGATGGCAGGTTTCAGAAAAACACGCAGGTTTAGTGACTAAATCATGATTTTTTTTTAAATTTTTCTTTACAAACTAAAGTAATAGAGTTCAGTTTAGACTTTTAGGCTATAATGAATGACGATGAAAAGTTGTGTGCCCCTGACGGAGGGAAACAATTTTTTTTTAAATGGGCTATCGAAAGGTGAAAAATAGAGAAATCTTTTTCTTAGTTTTATCCAAGACGACTAGACCTCGAGGTATTATTGCAAAAAATTTCCATATTTTAAAGCAGCAAATGCTTTTAAAAAAGAAGTGTTAAACGATGAAACCTTTTACTCAGTTTTGTCCAAAACAATTTGAGGCATTAATGGAGAAAAGCTTCCACATTTGAAAACGACATACTGCATTTTCATTTTTTCTCCCTCGATTTAGGGGATCTTAGGGCTGAATTTGCCCTCAATTTGATCAGTCTCGTGCTTGAAGGAAAGATAACTAATTAATTAGGCTATCTTTCCTCCAAAGTCTCATGACTGGGAGGAGAACTGCAGGGAAGCAACCAGAAATGATCAGGGGCAGTGTTTCAGTTACTCGCGTGTTACACAGAATTGTTGCGAATCTTGCTAGCTAGCCAATGTTTGCTGGGGCCTATGGCCAAATAAGTCTTTTATCTGTTAAACCTGCCATGGTTTGAATTATCTATGTATTGTAATTTCCTTTCCGGTTCCTGCCTCTGGAACATGCTAGAAGTTTCGATTACCCAAAATACCTTGTTATTTCGCGGTTGCCAGGGGCAACCAAAACGTATTTAAGCAAGGGAGTCAGCATGCAAAATCAGAAAGCCTTCGGGCCAGCCACCCGGCTGGTCCTCCTCGACCCCTGCTAGGTCCTTGGTAAGGGGAATTTTTGGGCTACCTAAGCCTTTAGTAGGCCTGATTTCTGCCTTCTTTAGTTAGGGTTTTTACGCCAGTTAAGCCTTCCCAAACCTAACTTAGGCCTCTTCCCTAAACCCTGAAGTCTAAAGTCAGTCTAATGTTCGCTCTCCCAATTATCTAGCTTTTTCGTCATGGTGCCGAAACCCAGTTAGGAACGCTGCTTGGGTTCCCTTTTGATGCTTCTTTTTCGGTGAATTAAATTAGGGATCCTTAATTAAAGTCAGTTATAGCAACAAAAAAAATAGCAATGTCAGTAGTGGTGGAAATGTCAGATTTTAGAATTTTTTTTTTGCTAAGCAGTGGAAAGGGTTAGGGTCCCTTAAATTTGATCTGATTCGCTGAAAAAAAAAAAGAATTAAAACCTTTCCAAGTCAGAAGGGTATTACGTCAGAAAGGGGGAATGCTTTTGGGTTCCTTTAATTCTTGTTGCTCAGGGTCAGGGGACTTGTAATTCGGGGATGATAAAGGGTTAGGTTCCTATAATAGATTTTTTTGGACTTAAGGTGAAATGTGGGTAAGCAGTGCAATGGCTAAGCCCGGGCCTTAACCCTATTGTTTTATTAGGCCTACATCACGAGTTAAGCCTAACGTCGTCCGATCCTTTTCAAATTTAATAGGGGGGTGTATTTCAACCTTGGGAGTTCGTTTTTCGGGTTCTTGACGTTAAGCCTATTTTTAGGCCTATTTGGTTTTAGGCCTATTTTTTAGGCTTCTTGGGCATTTTGGGGCCTATTGAGTGGAAACAATACTTTTTTGTCTCCAGCATTTTTTAATTCAAATTCCAGTATAACTATAAAAGTTAATTGTTGTCACTTTACTAAAAAGGGGTATCAGGTTTAAGTCAATTTCTGTCTAAGTATTAACTTTAATGTTTGCTCGTTAGAAGCAATTTTCCTTCGACAACGGTTTTTTTTCCCAAAGGGTTTTTTTTTCCAGAATCAACTTAATTCTTTCGGCTATTTACGTAATCCAAAAATCTTATTTTCTTTTCTGCCTGTTCGAAAAATCAACTTAATGACCCAACTAATCAAACCATTTCAGCATTTTCTAAGTAGTCAGTTTTAATTCGAAACTTGGCTTGGGGTTTTTGGTCTTTTGAATTTTGTCTGTGGTTTTGGGAAGACCTTTAGCAAATGTCTGTTTCTACTGGTAAATGTCTGCTTCCAAAGCGCTAATGCAGTGCCTTTTAATTGAAGCTGTAGATGTCTGTTTCCAAAGTCGGCTTCAGGTTTGCTTTCGAAGTCTAACGTCTGTTTTTTTTTAAAGCTGTAGATGTCTGTTTCCAAAGTCGGTTTTCAAGTCTGCTAATGTTTGTTTTCAAAGTCTGCTAATGTCTGTTTTTTTAAAAGTCTGATATATATCCGTTTTCAGTTTTTCACTTTCATCGGCTACAAACTTAGTTGTAGTTGGCCAATTTTCACTGCGGTGGGATTGGGAATGCTTTCTTCCAAGTCGCCTCAGGGTGCATCTTTCTTTTAAGCCGCCTTAGGGCACATATCGTATTTCGTCTGTGGACGCCTCTTTCATGATCTTTGTCCCGCCTGTTCAAAGGTCGCATATGCCCTTTCTTACGTTAGAAAAGGCAGTCACCTTAAGGCAGTCATTTTTTTCCTTTCTTTCATTTCCATGTGTCAAGAAACAAACTGTTGTTTTAGTTTACAGACATGATTTTCAATAAAACTTTTATGGTTAGAGTGTGTACTCTTGTAACAAGATTCGCAAGATGGCTTTCATCTTCCTGTGGGTGGTGGAGTATGTTGCGAATCTTGCTAGCTAGCCAATGTTTGCTGGGGCCTATGGCCAAATAAGTCTTTTATCTGTTAAATCTGCCATGGTTTGAATTATCTATGTATTGTAATTTCCTTTCCGGTTCCTGCCTCTGGAACATGCTAGAAGTTTCGATTACCCAAAATACCTTGTTATTTCGGGGTTGCCAGGAGCAACCAAAACGTATTTAAGCAAGGGAGTCAGCATGCAAAATCAGAAAGCCTTCGGGCCAGCCACCCGGGTGGTCCTCCTCGACCCCTGCTTGGTCCTTGGTTAGGGGAATTTTGGGGCTGCCTAAGCCTTTAGTAGGCCTGATTCCTGCCTCTTTTAGTTAGGGTTTTTACGCCAGTTAAGCCTTCCCAAACCTAACTTTAGCCTTTTCCCTAAACCTAATTCAACCCTGAAGTCAACCCGTCAGTCTAATGTTTGCTCTCCCAAATATCTAGCTTTTTCGTCAAGAATAGTGGTGTTGCGAAAACTTGAAAAAAAACCCGCATCATAAACTTTACTTACGGAGTGTCTGGGAATTCTGGCGGCGTGCTCTCCTTATGGAACCACACCTCTCCACTCCCAGTTTAAGTGTTATGCTCCCTCCTTATTGGGGGAGCCACTGTCGTAAGGCTTATTGTAGCCATCGTTGTGGTGGCGTCCTCTGTTGTTAATAAAAGAGTATATAAGCAAGCAATGGTGGTACGCCAGTGTTTGATTCTGTGCCATTCAAACTCCTACTCATTAATGGCTCGTTAATGAACACACGCATTGGGTAGGAGGTCAAACCTCCGTTACGTGCGTTTAGGTTTCTGCAGTAACCAAACAACATTGTAATAGCGACGTAGGACGGTCAGTAGTTTATTTATTTAGACTACAAAGGCAAAATTTCCAGCCAAAGAAACCCTTGTCAACGATGCTTGTATGCTGAAGGACGGTAACCAGGATTCACCGGCCGGGAATTCGACGGGGACTACTTCAGGCTATACGTAGTAGCGTCAAGGTATTTGGTACTATGTCTGTGGCTGGTTGTAGGCCATGAACTCCCAGCTAGAGACAAGTAGGACTGGAAATGTATCTCCGTAAGTCACCGTAACGTAACGCAACGCAACAGTTCGGTGACGTGAAAATGCGGATGTAGGGGTTTGAAATTGTTCAGTTGCCTTTCCCTTTGCTATTGTGTAATAATAATTTTTTGTTTCTATTGCATTAGCGCCGCCTTAGAAGTGTGCGTAAACTGAAAAAAAAAAGTGTTAGGCTACATGAGCACTGCGAGCCTAAAGGGGGCAACAACTGGAAAATTAAGCCCTTTTTTTTTCTTTGAGTGCAAAGAAATAAAATATTAAATTTAATGTTTAAACAGTAAAGAACCTATTAAATGGTACATTTAGTACTCATCACAGCCAATTGACAGGTTCGAAAAAGGCAATTGGGGGTGTGTTTAATAAATAGCTAACAGTTTTAAGAAAGTCAATTTGAATATAAAAAATTAGCAGTAAC
>JAHWFP010107384.1:0-11797 GCA_023313725.1 Lithobius niger
AAAAGGTTGTCTGGGTTTCCTGGATAAAGCCAATTGATTTAACATTGCCAAATCTAACTTTACAAAAGCAATGCTAAATGCCAAATCTCATTTTACAAAAGCAATGCTAAAAGGCGTAAACATTCTGGAACGCATGTGAACTGGCATTGCATCAGTGGGCAAAAGGCGCGATTGCTACCTAAGTCGGCCTTGGCTTAGCGGCTACCCACTTCGGTTCTAGGCAAATATCCCCCTGATGAAAAGTGCCCCTCCCCCCGTAAAACATCCCCCATCAATATCCCACCTACCCTAGGGGCGTGTTTCTAAACTAGAGGGAAGAGTGAGATGGATTCCTCTAAGCCACGCCCCTCAACGTCACCAAAACCGATCAGTTTAGAAACACCACTGCCTCACTTGTCGTTCTCAACATTAGAAAAATTAGCAATAATCGCTGCCACATCTATTTTCAGCAAGAGAAATGTTATTAAGAACATAATACAAATGGTTATTAATCTATGTTTAATTGGAATTTGTTTCTAAATTTAGACATTTTCCATATCTCACTTCCTACAGTTTAGAAACACCACCATCTCAGCTACTAATGCGTGATGGCAGCCATGTTGGATCAGTAAGTGAGTGAGAAAAAAAACTTGCCTCACTTTCCTCAGCAATATCTCAGCTCCATGACGTCACGCCTACGTAAAGTGGGAGGAGTTTGGATCAGTCTCCTCGAGTTAAGAAACAGTTTTCCTCACTTCCCTCAGACATCCCTCTAGTTTAGAAACAGCACCCATACCAATTTCCTCCTGGAAAATATCCGCCTTTCAAAAAAAGTAAGACCACAGAACAAAAACAGCCGTTTTGTTAGGTGTGGTAACGATATTCATCCTAAAACCTCCGACAATCATAACTGCCACAAACTCGCTGTCGTAAAATAATAATTATAAACTTTTTTCATTCAGTATCCATTCAGGGGGTTGGGTTGGGTTGGTGGGAGGTTTCCTGGGGATTATTGATATTAAAGAATTTTCATTCTCAGTATTATCCGCCAGTCATTTTCCAGTATTTACGATTGGTGGAGGGTTTTTTATGTGTTTTTTGTTTTGTTGTGCGTTTGTATTTTTGTTTGAATGGGGGTTATTTTTGGGGGGAAATTGGTATTGGGGTGGTATTTTTCGGGGGGGGGGGGGGGGGGTGCTTTTCACCAGGAGGATATTTGCCGGCTACCCCTGCTTCACAGCTTCATGAAATGCTGTTGCACGCGGATGTGCCCAATTCCTGGGCTAATCGTACCACGAGTGCTATTTTTTCGCACCTATCTATTAGGTTAAAACCTATACAGCGTATTAACGGGAGTTATCCCAGATAATAATAACCAATCTACATTTGGCTGCGTGGGGTTGCGACCAGAACGAGATGGAACATGCTGCATTACCATCACGGACACTCTGTCAAGCTCTACAGGTTCTCATTTGTGCGGCTCCTGGCTATACCTATTACTTGAGTATAGCCTAACCCCAGAGCGTCAAAGTTTCTTTTATTAATTAATGGCAGAATTTCACTTGTTGATTTTAAAGACCATTTTAGATTTTAAAGACCATTTTAGGACTTTGGAAGTGTTCTCCTTCCATTACTGAGGTCAATAAATATGTACCCTTTGATTATACAGTACAGTGTATCACCGAATAATTAAAAAATTGCATTACACTTAGGACTGTACCAGTAGACACCAGATGAGTATCAGTTAAGGCTGCACCGGTATCACTTTTTTTTCATCCGGTACCACAAAATATACATGTTGGTATACTGATAACGGTATTCCAAGAAAGATTGATTTTACTATCAAAGTATGGCCTTAAAGAAAAAAGCAGCTGGCTCTCCGAATAAATTTTTTTTACAGACTAAACATAATAATATACCTCGTGCAATGATACACAAATATACAGGAATTGTTGACATTGGTACAATATTGTACACAGCACAGAGAAAACTCCACAATATGGGACTAACTAAACGATATCTACTACGGCATCAGTACCTGTATAATTTATGGGTATCTGGTACCAGATCATGGTATAGCGGCGATACTGGTATCGTAACTGATACAGCCTCAGTATCAGTTATAAATTACAAGAGGTTTTATCAGCCAAACCTCGACACTTTGAAGTTCAAATACATCATATGATTGTTTTTAAAGAAATTTATTTTTTACTCTTTACCCTCTTAATTTTCTTACGTTCAATACTATTAACCCACCTTCTCATGGCGTCCTACATAGAGTGATTCCAGAAACGACATCAGTCCTTACAATAAGTTAGTAAGAGATTTTTAAAAAAAAATTAAGAAAACATCAAACCTGAGATATCGCTAGGTTGATATGACTTAATCAGGTGATTTTACAGCCATTGTTGATTAACCAGACTTAATTTCATAAACAAAAATTCTTTGTTGAGGGAAATAAAAACAGCTACAGCAGTATACTTCATACTGGAGTTCAAATTGGCAATCATCAGAGAGTTCCTATTACAATCAGTGTTTGCACAGATAATCTGCTGACTTGTGTTACTATTCACAAAAAAATAATCCATGCACAGATACGGTCCCATGATGTTGGCTCATCTGGCCCACCCTTATTAGCATTGCTAACGAAATGTTCCAACTTGATTTTCCGCAAAACTGCATTACAGTAGATTTTGAAAACTCAACAGGAACAAGTGTTATCGTTCAACAAGAGCGAGCCAGCCTGGTCCCAGGTTTGCGGCGCAACTCAAATCAATTCAATTAACAAAAACTATTAAAGCTGCGTTGGTCCCGATCATGTGTATGAACAGTCACGAGAAAGCAACACTGGTAAGTAAATTGAAATTGACCAGTCATTACCAAACCAAACAAATTTGGCTTCTGTACACAGAATTTTAATAGTTGTTAAATCTCGTGAGTAGAAAAGACAACATGGTTACTTGGAGGGGGACTTATTTCTACAGTTTTTAAACATCTGAGCAAGTCAAAGGCAGTGAGTGTGGCCAAACCAGAATGACCTATACATTTCTTGCAGTCTGACTTTGGTGTTAGTTGTTCGGTTCAAGGATGTTGGGAGGTCCGACAGATTTAATTTTTGATTTCTTTCCCCCGCATTGAACATGCTCACTGCTCTCGAGTTGATGCCAAGTGGTTAAGCGAAACTGTCTTAAAACTTTTTTTTTTATTATGAAGGAGTTCCACTTGCATCATGGATTCTCTGGTTTGTCCCTGCCACTTGTGAATGCCACTTTTGGTGGAGAATTCTGGGAATGTTAAATAAAGACTGCTTACTTCAATAAAATTGACAAAAAAAATTAGATGCGCGCTCGCAGTGTGGTACAAACATAGATGCGGGCATGTTCCTTAGTTTTATTTGCAGATGCAGGCATTATATAGGGTTAGTACTTGTGTGTAACCTTAAAATTTCAAGACTTTTCCATGAATTTTCCAGAACTGGTCAATGAAAATTCAAGGATCAGAAATTAGTAATTACGAGAAATTGAGACAGCTAAAATATCAATTTGTTAAATACAAAAACCTAATCAACACTGTGGCAAGATGTGACAGATTTTTTCAATTAAATATAACGCACTAGCATTGGCGTTTTATGTTTAAATATACGTTGTACTGTACACCGATGTCTGAAACAGAAAACGGAAACGTGATTTTATGTTACAGTCCAGACTATTCCAGGACTTCATGGATATTTAAGAATTTTCAAGGATTTTTCCAGACCTAGAACTTCATTTTTATTTTCCAGAACATTTCCAGGTTTTCAAAGATCTGTACGTAACCTGTTTATACCAAAAACGACAATTTTAATTTGATTAAAATTTGTTTTTACTATCCTAAAATACTTACCTCTAGTATGTGCTAAAATTGTTTTCGATTTGCTTTCTACCCGAATTTTTTAAACCATATAACTAAGGCTCG
Organism: Lithobius niger; assembly: GCA_023313725.1. Classification (NCBI taxonomy): domain Eukaryota; kingdom Metazoa; phylum Arthropoda; class Chilopoda; order Lithobiomorpha; family Lithobiidae; genus Lithobius; species Lithobius niger. The sequence continues at coordinate 3,934 of JAHWFP010107384.1, forward strand.
GCTGACACCGATATTGGCATCGGTATCGGCACCGATACCGATACTACCGGTATCGGCTAACAGTTTTGGTCAAATATCAGTTTTTATGATATCTTTGCCAAAAATTGTCCATTTTTGATGTTCCACTACACCATTTTAACCGTTTTTTCAAGAGCTTTCCAATGGTGCTAATTTCAGAGCGATAACATCAGTCGTTCTCAAATTATTAAACAAAAACCAAAAACAGGTTCCAAAAAATGCACTTTACTGCAAGATGCTTGCTCATAGAGCTTTGAGATTCGGAATTTTACATAAAACTTTGTTTCTGAATATGGAAGAATCATTAACTTTACTGGAAGTAATGCGCTGAAGTATCGGCATCGGTATCGGTGATGTAGCATCGGACCGTATCGGATCGGTTAAAGCTGATATCGGCCGAGCCTTACCTGTAACGTTTAAAACTTTTGCAACACTTGCCATGCAATGAGGTTAGCTTCTCTGCCACTTGGAGTGCAACAATCGCTTCTCCAACAATGCAGCACCAGTCTTCAAACATCACTTCGTTTTCCAGACACCCTTAAACTTTTCCACGAGGTTCTGCGACGAGGGGAGGCCGGGCGGGTTCTGCTAGAGGTAATTATTTTAGGATAGTAAAAACTAATTTTAATCAAGTTAAAATTGTCGTTTCTTACTATCTGTAAAATACTAACCTCTAGTATGTGCTGAATTTGTCCAATAGGATGGCGGGATAGCACGAACCCTGCAACCTCTTTGCATTGCAATCCATCTAACATTCTGTACACAGCCTACTGAAAAACACCCTTTATTATCCGGAATCTTACCCACCTTCTCGCCTGTTCTTTGGGTTGATCCCTGGATCAAGACTGCCCACATCACTGCTTCAGCCGACTTGGCTTGCATTGATAGCAGTCCTTTGTTCCACTGTGTACAATTCCACTGTGCACAAGTTGCAATCTTCCACCACTTTTTCACTCGGTAAAGGTTCTAGTGGTCCGACTCCTGGACCCTGGCTTGTGTCAGGCCGGAATCTCTCTGCAAAATTCTTTAAGGCACTTCACTGTCGTCACACTGAAGCACTTCTTCGTGACGAACACACGTGCTATCTTACCATTTTCCACCTTCTCTAACCCATTTTGGGAAAGTTCCAGTGGGCAAGGCGACCGCAAAACACTGCCTTGTGCTTTGTCCCCCTTTCACCAGTGTGCACATTTCATTCACTCTTCAGAAAACCACCACACTCCCTGCTGCCAAGTGGGGACGTTGCTATCCACTTCCATCTACAGAACTGACATCACGTAGATAATGGGAGATGAATGTGTTCTTGGTGGTCCATGAGCAGGCCGCTACCACCTCATCCAAAGGCGTCCCCGAAGCATACACCCAAGACCCGCCAAAGCTCGTAACTCATAAGCTCGAACCTTTCCTGGCAGATCCCGATCCTGCTCATAGGCCTGCCTGATGATTTGGCAAATCCATCTGCCCACTTTGGACGGTGACAACGGTTGGGGAAGGACAACCCCAAATTTCTGGTCCCACTGCATGAACAAAAGAATTCGGGCTGGTAATTCCCCTCCAGGTAGTAACGGAGGGCCCGGACCGGGCACTGTATCCATTCTGTCCCCTCAGGATACACCAACGGCTTCAACCCTTTATCTCCAGCGGCTTGGGTGGAGTGTCTGTACACCGATTTTTTGCGCAGAACTCAGGTGGAAACGCAATCACAACGGAGGACCAATCACTAGCAAAACGGATGTTACCCTTTTCCCTCGTCAATGCCGCATGCTCACTTTGCAAAGCCGCCGTTGCTGGGCCACCAAAAAGCTCGTTTTCTGGGACAAAAGTAACAGACGCAGAACACATCGATTCATTTGGCGCTAGTTCTAAACTTGACAGTGCCAGAGGCAAATTCCATTTCAGAAACAGCTGTTTCACTCTTGATCTCGCGTTGCCAAAACCCTGAATCAGACGGGACACGTCCTCGCTGGCCACTAGTTGTTTGTTCCCCAAACAGGCCAACACGAAGTTGATTGCAGACCTGTACCCCTTGATGGCACATGGAGTCAGACCTTTATTAAACCGCTCCTCAAGGAATGATGACAAGTCGGCCGCCGATGGGCAGGTTGAGTCGATGCCCTTCGCCTTACACCAGTAGAACCAAATCTTCCACCTTGCCTCATAATTTTTTCTCGATGACGACCGCAGGCTCCCCAGCATTCTCTCAATCACAACAGGTGAAAATACCCTCTTCCGGAGGATCCGTGTTACAGTCTCCACCCGTGAAGATGAAGAATCACAGGCGACGGGTGGACCGTCGAGCCGTTGTGCTGGGTCAGGTGTCTGACAGGGACAGTCTCACTGGGTCCTCCTTTGCCAATTCCACCAGATCCGGGTACCATGACGCCGCTGGCCACAGTGGTGCAACTAAGATGTACTCTCCCAGAGAACCTGCGGATCTTGTTGAGACAAGTTTGGAGCAGCAAAAACAGCAGAAACAGGTATGCTGACAGACCCGTCCAGTCCAGGGAGAAGGTGTCCGTTGCCCATGCTGCCGAATCCGGGAGTGGAGAAACGAAGGACGGGAGCAGACTGTTGAGACGAGCGGCAAACAGGTTCACCCAAGGTTTTACCCACTTCTGAAACAAGGCCGGGCAAAGGCTTAGGCCCAGCCTCCATTCTATCGTCGGAGCTTTCTGACGCGACAGCTCGTCTGCCAACACGTTCAATTTTCCTGTGATGTGATGAGGCTGTAACAACAACCGCAGGGACTCGCAAAGCCGAAGCAAAGCAGACGTTTCTTCCATCATCGATGAAGAGCGAGTCCTCCCCCGCACTTTCTGAATTTTTGATGAGTTGTAGGGAAAACTATTTCTTTTGCTTCCAAAAACCCCGACTTCGGAGCGTGCATTGGCTTTGCCTTTTCGTGTAGGTTCGGAGCCAGCGTTGGCAACTGACAATCGAAGAGGTCCTCTGAACGATGAATTGGCAACAGTCTGAGTTGGGTCAGCAATCTGCTGGTGTATCCACTGCCGCCTGCAACACCGCATCTCTCCGCCGAAACACCATGTTCATCAGTAGCCTCTCGACCAGGAAAACCCGTCCTTTTGGAACGCACAACCTCTCTTCGACAGATTGCAAAAACCAACGACTGCTGGATCTTCAGCAAGCTCCGGCCTGGATGCCACTAACTTCTTTACTGCTACCGCCGACGCCGAAAGAGCAATTTCTGTATGAGAATTGGCCCTTATTGCTTGACGCAAAATCGCTTCATCCTCCTCGAAATACGATGTAGGGATTGAAATCGACGTGGGCATCTTCAGCGTTGAATTAGGTTCCAAAGGCTGTGCCACCTTCACAAATTCTGCTACCTTGAAAGTCTCATACCGCTTCTTACTTGGGGCGCCACGGCCAACAGATCTGCAGTTTTGGATCATGCGGAGGAGGGGCTTTGGTCGAGGGCACTCGTTTGCTTGATTTCCGCGTCTGAGCTTCCACATTTAAAAGCTGGCAAAAAGCCACTTCGGACTGCGGTATGTGAATAAGCACAAATCGTGGGCCCCCTGCATTCACCAAAGGCTCGTCTGGGGGGGTCTTCCGGGTCCACCTCTGGAGGAATGAATTGGCGATAGTAGCCTGAATCCTTTAAATTTCATACACGGCTGCCGAAAAATCTTCCCGGGCAAAAGTCAGGACCTTCCTCAAAAATGTTATTCCCCACACGGCTACATGAATTATCATCGGAGTCATCACTCCCACGCCCAAACATCACCCTGCGCTTCTTGCATGGAATCCGCGAATCATCAACACACTGCGACGAGCACGACGAGCCAGCACCACCTCCAACTGCCGACGAGGCGACCGACCGATGTGGCGATGAGCGATGCACACCTTGAATCTGATCCACAACCTGCTTAGATGATGGCGAGGAAGCACAAATCGATGGCGCAGAGCGATGCAAAGATTCCCGATGCGACAGGCTTCGATGCACCTTCTGCTCACTGCCATGCTTGTGTGCATCCTGCCACACTTTTGGCGAATCGTCAACCCCTCGCTGATGAGGAACAGCCTCAGCACCGTTCGGGGTCTTGAGGCTTTTTTCTGCTCGCCCCGAACTAGGGTCTTTTCCCTTCCTTTGGGGGAACTTTCACCAATGGCTAAATCTCGTTTTAATCCTCCTTCACCAATTCGAGATTTTTTTTGGGATTCCTTTGTCCATAGAGTTGCTTTTCGTCACCAGTTTCCCCAGCAACTCTGCCCCTCACAGACAGTCTCTGACTCCTGTGTAGCCACAGACCCCTTGCTGGCACCCTCAATTTTCCTACTCACGTGCTTACTCTCCTTCCCATCGAGCACCGTCAACTTCGCCACAGTTGAACAGCCTTCCACCGTCTCCTGAGAACAGTCCCGATCCGTGCCGCAAGATGGCGCCACCACTGCAGCAGCAATCGGCGACGATTCCCTGCCTCCAGCGCATAGAACGCCACCATCTGTTCCTTCAGTTGCGCAAAACCAACCGCACTCAAACGTCTGTTCCCATCCATCAATTTGTCTCGTAACAAATCCATACGAATGTTCAAGTCCACTTTACCTGCCTCACACACAGCATTCACAATAAGTTCCCAATTTCTGGATTAATAGGGGACTTTGCAAGAAGAGAGGAAACCGTTGGCCACGAGGACAAACGCATCACGGGCGCCACATTAGGCTTAACGCTCGGTCCATCGATAACAACACCAGAATGGGCATTCAGTTTCTTCAGACAAAAAAAAAACGATCGGCATTTCCACATCGGTACTCATTTTATCCAACCGTAACTCCAAAGGGGCTTTCCGGGCCGACGAGGAAGGAACCACAGCCGCTTTTTTGGCCAACTGCACACGTTTTTGGTCAGTCTTTTTCCAAGTACGCAAAATCTTAACCACCGCTGGGTCCAAAAGTTCGCACATACCGGATCTCGATTCAGTGAAATTGCATGGCCTGCATTTTCTACAAGCAGGATGAATGTCCCCTGGAGTTTTCAAACAGGAACACTTGGGAAACTCGCAGGAATCCAACATCATCTGCATTTTTCGAACGTCGATCACACCTTATTCGGGAATCAAACTGGCTACTCGTCAGCGTTTCAAACTTGAAAAGCAGAGCACAGACACCACATCCTTACTGGTTTGTATCCGAAAACCAAGTGATGTTTTAAGGCTGGTGCTGTATTGTTGGGAGAAGCGATTGTTGCACTCCAAGTGGCAGAGAAACTAACCTCATTGCATTGCAAGTTTTGCAAAGGTTTTAAACGTTTAGGGTTTAAAAAATTTGGGTAGAAAAGCAAATCGAAAACGATTTCAGCACATAGTAGAGGTTAGTATTTTACAGATAGTAAGAAATAAAACTAGTAGCCTACAATTGTTGTGGGGTACAATATTTACGCTTTATTTTGGGGGAGTTAAAGATGCTGCTATTTTTCTTTTTAGAGTCAGGTTCGACCACATTCAGAGTACAAATGTTGCTCATTGGATAAAGCTTTTGTTAGATCCTAGTTTATAGTGTGCTATGGCTCCAAGAAGCTCGTAGGTTGGTTTAGAGGCTATCAAGTAAATGGAGGTCAGGTCGATATGGTCACAAAATGCCAGGAAGTGTTTGGTGAAAACAAAGACTTGATCGAAATTTTGTAGACCCAGCTTAAAAAAAACATTCCACGCAGTAAGAAAAAAAACCGGTAAGAGCACTCTCGAGAACCACTTAATTTAATCTTACAGACCTTGTATTAAGCCTGAGTAACGTCAACTGCACCTTTTTTTTTATACAAGGCTTCTTAGCTTGGTTTAGTAGGGATTCCTTCATTTTACTGTAAAGGTTCCCGCATGTGTTAGGTAACTTGCTAACTACAAGATTTGGTAATTAATTAAAATATTGCTAGTTTTTTTGCACAAACACTGATCCTGGAAATCTGATTTAGTCGCATCACCACTGTTTAGTCCCATGGTTCCCAACAGTGAGGCTGGCCTCTCTTGGGAGGCACCGAGCAACTGCAAGGGAGGTGCAAGTCGCTGTCGGCGCCGTACTGTAAAGTTCAGTGGTGAACTTTTTATTTTTAACTATGCATTGCAAAAGAAGGTAAATTGTATGAGGAAGAAGAATATCAGAAGAACAGTATCAGCAAGATGATTAAGCATACAATATTAATGTAGGCTAATTATTTCTTAAAGTTCTGCACAAACAATACTTACGCTTTGGTTAAAGAGTTTTTTGGTTAATGTGGAGTTGGGATTGGTAATAGGAATCGGGACACGAGAGGCAAATTTTATTTAATTTATAAAAAAAAATTGAAACGTACTGGCTTGATCTTGGAACCACCATGTCGGTCAGCTTTTCGTATTTTGCCTGCCAATCATGATAATTTGCCCTGTAAAATAAACACACCATGTCAGATGTAAATAAAACATAGGCAAAAGATCACATATTACTACTTTTTTAGAATAACCATATGCAGTGTAGGCTACTCAAACCATAATGTAACTGTAGTGTAGGCTACTCACAACAGAGGTCCACAGAGCAAAGCAATGCACACATTAATTATAAAGAGTCAGCTACGAGTAAGGCTGTACCGAACGAGAATTTTTCAGCCGAACCGAACCAAACCGAACAAACCTTAAATAGGCCGAACACCGAACACGTCCGAACCGAACAAAAATGTACCAAACCAATCTATCTTAAACTAAATGTAAAAGTACTCAGTTCACAAAGATTCATCAAATCACAAACATAAACATAAAAAAATCTCCACTACTTTTACATTTGCCCTTCTAACTTCTGAACCGTTACAGCTAGGAACGTGTGGTTTGGACCAACAGAAAGCTGGCGAAAAAACCTTCAAAATGGTGTATTCAAACATCAAAATCCGTCGATTAGAAGTGAAAATATGTTCGGTTTGGTATTTTGTGTTTGAAAGACCGAACACCGAACCGAACCGAACACCCTCTGTTCGGCCATGTTCGGTTCGGTTCGTTCGGTTCGGTACAGCCTTAGCTACGAGCATTGACACCTCATGAGCGTAAGTCTCGTTATTAATACTAATGTAAACAGTGATCATGAACACTTACACCATCGTCCTGGAATTGTACATGAATAGTACAATACACCAAATCACTTATTTTACTATCTCGTAATTTTTTATCGCAAGTAAACTCACGATTTTGGGTAAAACAATGACTACTTGACTTCCAGTTTCAACTGGAGTCGACGAGTATTTTCATTCACCCAGTATGGTCACCTAGAACTGTATGGCATTAAGACATCTGTATCCAGATTGGACAGTTCACATCTAACCAGTTACTACGATGTTACAGCACCAAAGAATTAAAAAGGTAACCATGTATAGCATAACGACATCTGAATCCAAATAAGACAACAGTCCAAATCTAACCAGTTCTATGAGAGGAACAAAAGAATTAAAGGTAATAGAATGGCATAAATGCATCATGTCCAGATATGACAGGAGTTCAAATCCAACTACAGTAGTTCTAAGCTGTTACAGCACCAAACGAATTGGGGTACTAGTAAAATGTGTACCAATGAAGTGACAGCGGGAGGTAATACAGTCTAGACAAAAACTTAAGCATGAAAACGCTGCTCTCTTTCCTAACACTTACTTCGGAACAACAACCAGCAGAGTTGTCAAGTACTCGGAATCCAACACAAAATGTTCCTTCTTTACCAAATCGCCCAAGTTCCGTGTGAGCAAACTTCCCCTAATTTAAAGAAACAAGAAATGTTTAAATGAAACCACACTTGTAATCATAAGAAAGTTTTTTGGAATGAAAAATGGATACTTTACGTTTGCTTTCTTGCCATAGACTGTAAGCTGCTCTTAATA
>JAHWFP010107394.1:0-10404 GCA_023313725.1 Lithobius niger
GCGCCATCTATCATTCACATTTGGTACTAGCGTCGCACACCATGGATATAATAATATTAGCTTCTAGATGACCCCCATACTTGCGAATGTGGTGCTGGAATGTCGAGCCAACTTCAGCCACCTATATTTAATGCTGCACAAAAGTGGAAAGAGACCATTTGAATGTAACGAGTGTGGTGAAGCCTTTGCGCACAAGACCAGTTTACTGGGCCACGCGATGGTGCACAGTGGAAGGACGCCATTTGAATGTGACGAATGTGGAAAAGCCTTTTCGTATAAAGCGAATCTAACTTCGCACACGCGTCAACACACTCGAAAGAAACCATTTGAATGTAAGGAGTGTGGCGAAGCATTTGCGTTTAAGTCCAATTTACAAAAGCATGCGGCAGTTCACAGTGGAAAGACGCCATTTGAATGTAAGGAGTGTAGCAAAACCTTTGCGTCTAAATCGAATTTAGTTGCGCACATGCGTGTTCACCTTCGAAAGAAACCATTCGAATGTAAGGAGTGTGGCGAAGCCTTTGATCATAAGTCTGGTTTATTGCAGCACCCATGTGTTCTCACTAGATTGATTGTAGATAGATTGATTGACAGTAGATAGATTGATTGTAGCAAAACCTTTCAACAACAGTCAAACTGATAGACCCCCGCGCTTGCTATACACACTGGCGAGAAACCAATTGAATGATAAGAGCGTGGTTAAGGTTTCCTGGGCAATCAACTTTGCTGTAGCATGTGCTTACGGTACTTACTGGAAGAAGCTAGTGCAATGTGGTGAATGTAACAAGTCGGACTTAATGAAACTTGCAATTGTGCACATCAGTGGATAGAAACCATTTAAATGTAAGGAGTGTGTGGCCAAGGTATGCAAAAGTGTGCCACTCTCTTGTGCACCGTAGTGGAAACTTGGGCTAACAACCCTCTCCGAGATGGACGATTCACGTACGGCTAGCTGTAAGCTCGATTGTGTTCCGACCTTCTGCAGCTGCGATATCAGCGCCACTGCGAAATCTGTGTCACCTTACTATTGTCACGTAAGCTACGAGAGTTAAACGGGAAAACCGGGGAAAACCTTCAGAAATAGTTTCAATCTCCCATGACGCAAGGTCACGCTGCCAGTCTCCTAACAGTATCGGGCGCACGGGCTGTGTATGGCGGTGAAGATAGCTGACTCGTCCATCTCGAAGAGAGTTGTTAGTCCAATGTGGAAACAAACTGAGTATAGTGTAGTTTAATACCAGGGAAACAACAAAGCCAGATACTTGTTACAGAAGAGAAAAAGAAAAAAAATGGGGGTACAAGAGGATTACAGGTAATGCGTAATTGTTTGTCGATGGCAGCCTCGAATTTATCTGTGGTGGTTGCCAAACTCGCCCAATCGGGGAGCATGTTCCGTTCATTAATAACGCGCACAGAAAAGAAGTTCTTTATTTCTTCGAGTCTTGCATGGGGCTTCTGTACCTTCAGGGAATTTCCCTGAAGATTGGTAGTAGTAGCGGGCTTAAAGAATTCTAAAGAATTGATACCTTATTGTCCTCTCATAATCTTGAAGCATTCAAATAAGTTGCCCTCTCTCTCTCTGTTGAAGAGTAGAAAGCTTGGCTTCCTTAAGTCTATCTTCGTATGCGTTCCTGTCTTTCATAGGCGGGTGAGAGGATATCCTCCGAGTCCCCTCCAACAAGTTAATGTTTTTCCTCAGCCACAGGTCCCAAGCCACGCTATAGAACCCAATAAGTGGTCTGATGAGGGTCTTGTGAACCCGTAAAAACTCATTTGGATTAAGCTTTGGAAGAAGCCGAGAGAGAAATCCAGCCGTTCTTTTAGCTCGTGCAGCAGCAGCAGCACACGGTCGGTTGACTGAAAGGTTATCCTCAATAATAACACCAAGGTCCTTGATACTGTCAGTTTCGCACCATCAATGTTTTGACAGTGTATACTGCATGCGGCTAGAGTTTTGAGTACAAAACAGCTCTAATGGGGCACACGCATGGGCATAGTGGCAAGAAACCATTTGAATGTAATGAGTGTGGTAAAACCTTTGCGCAAAATTGCTTAAGAGTGTGCTGTGCGAGTAGTGGAAAGAAACCATTTGAATGTAGTGAATGTAGCAAAGCCTTTGTGCACAAATACAACAAGGTACGAGGGAGTAGGTAGTGATATGTGACAGTATTAAATCATTGAAACCCAGATTGAGACTAATCTAAGAACAGCATGGACATGTGGCCGTTATCTAAGCCATTTTTAACCCCCCCCCCCCCCCCCATTTGTGGTCATCTGTGGCCAGAGCTCCCCAAAAATCCACGTGGCTCATAGCCACACCCCTCCCTCCCTCCCTGTACTTAAAATAATTACACCTTAAAAGGCCATTGCTCCCAGCACCATTTTTCTCGATCCACCACATCAAGAATGGCCCCAAAGATCTATTTCCTTACCGTTAGTCAATCCCTTGGTAAAAATCCGTTTTAAAAGTCGAGTCTAGGAGATTTTCCGTTGAATAATTGTTAACTATATTTACTGCGAGATGCACATATGTGATCCTTTGCGTGCTTAAAATAACCATGACGTTCCAATAGATTACCGAAGCAAAATTATGAGACCCTAGCTTAGAATATTATAAATTGTGACGTTAAAATACGAGAATCATTCCGGTTTGTGACGACGACACAAATTAATGCATTCATGCTGGTTCGTCATTAGGCACAATGCCAACTGAGACAGTAGCTACGTTCTTCGCTGTAGGAACACAGCTACTATCTCAGTTGACCTTGGTGGTGGTATACGCGTGGATGGCAATCAGCGCGTGGCTGTTATAAGGCAGGCAGAATGTTATAAGACAGGCCTGGTGTACCTTTAATGTGTTTTCTACAAATGCGTACCACTTTGTGTAAAATTTGTTATTGTGCCGTACCAAATTTGGTGAATTGGTAGTGTTTGACTTAAGAAACCCAACAAAAGTACCGCCATGCTCCACTTTTGTTTTTAATAAATGTAGCTGTTTGATTCATCGTGCAAAATATTTTCACCAATTTTTTGGGCGATCTGCAACGGCTGCTAGATTAAACTTCATCTGAGATTTGTAACTGAGACGGAAAGTAGAAAATTGTAACTTAATACGTTCATTATGTATAGGATATTACCCGTTTTCCGAGTGCTGAGAGCATACTATGTCGAGACATTGTTTGGATCTCAGCACGAGGAAAGCGGGTGATATCCTATTTATTACCTGGTTTTTGCCTCTCAGTCCAACGAGTAGTGCTGGCTGCGTTTGGTCGCGCTCGGTGATTATTGCAGGCGGAGTCATATATTTTTTGTTCCTTTTTTTGTTATGGCAATACAAGTTATGGAATTTGACTTGTCGAGTAACCGTGATGAAGTTAATACGGACAATTGGCTTATCAGGTGAAGCAGTAGAAGATGCTGCTAACAAAGACGATGGTAGTAATAAAGACACATGTTTTCTGGTGGAACGATTAATTATAATGAAGGTTGCAACGTTATTTTCACTTTGAAGTAGCCTATAAAATGATTTAATTAGCAAACTAGCATTTTTAAGGTCTTAAAATGCATAATGCACTCGTTAATTTACTGTGGTTCATGACATTTAAATAAAAAATACTTACAGAATATTTTTTGTTTGTTTAGGTGTGTGCCATTAATACCATTCCAATTGCCAGTGTATAATTTACGAATTCGTTAATTTGCTCTGGTTGCTGACACTTGAAATAATAAATTCTTCTTAACGTTTTTTTTTTAAATTTATGTATTGCCGGTCTATAATAATCATGAATCCATCCGCCATTTTAGTGCTGAGAGCCAATCTGCCATTTTGATGCAAGAGGTCGGTTCTCAGCACTGCAATGGCGGATCTATTGCACTGTTCGTTCTTGTTTCATTGTTGCGCTTCTGCATCGTTACATTGTTAAAAGAGGACTGAGAGGCAAAAACCGGGTAATAATACATAGGCCATCACTGCATTGAATTGTCCCAGTGAAGCTGTCAGCATTTTAGCCGCACACTATTAAAATTAATTTAGTACGAGTGAGGGAAATGCAGTCTTACGTTGTTGAAAATTCCTACGACAAGCAGAAGGTTCTTTCACCACTATGCGGGAACCTCTGTTCGGTTGACTGGGGCTGAGACGTTGAGGTCGATACAGGAGCAATATAAGAACAATGGAAGGCTGAGTGAGATGCTGTGCGTGGAGACTCTTCTACCGTAAATCACCAAATCCATTGGAGATACGGGCTTTCTCTTCAATACAACAGTCTCGTGGTTTACTTGGAAACCCCCTCCCCCATTGTGGTTACTTGCGGCCGAAAGCCGACCTCCCCCGCCCACCCCCTGGCCGACCACGTGGTTTTTGAGTGGCCCCTTAGTAGGTAGTTACGCTTTTCTGAAAACGTGTTAGAAATTAGACCTGCTTCCACCAATGGCACCCGAAGGCAGCACGTGTCAGGTTCTCGTAGGAGGCGAAACTTGAAATAAAAAATGGCGACATTTGCCACTTCCTGGCATACATCAGCAAAACATTTCTCAAAATTTCACGTATTTACTGATATTCTTGTAACATCACGAGAGAAAACGGGAGAAAACGAGAGTTGCGAAAACAACAAGTACGTCCATGCTTTTTTTCAAGAACAATAAAATTATAAAACCAGGAGACGAACGCATATGAGTATGGTCTAGACTGTACAAACACCACAATTAACGCAACCACAATACAGGACTAAAATGTATGTGGGCAGGGAGGTGCAGAGGGCACATCTGGAAATGGAGCGGGCCAAAGATTTTTTTTCAAGGCAGCCGCACTAGACAATTTTATTTTGTTTAATTCAACTTGAACGCAACGTAAGTTTCAATACTGTCCCATTTTTTGTAAAATACACCCCATAAATAACAAAATAAATTGGGTTACACATGTATTGGAAAGTTGCCACAAAACTGTTGTATTTATTATTGGATAATTGGATTCATTGATAAATAAATAAAAACAAACTAAAATAAAAGCTAAGTTTATTCATTTGATTTCATGTTTAACCTGCAAGTTTTTTTTATCTTTTGTTTTCTGGTGGTGACCTGTTGGGGTTAGGGAGGAGGGATGTGAATTTTTTTTGGGTGGGGGGGGGGGAGATCATGGCCCACCTTGGCCATCCCCTTAGAGCTGTCACTGCAGGCCTTGATATGTAGCAATCAGTAGCCATTGCGACTGGCGAGTGAACAGATCGTTCGTTGAAAATTTGTTGAAGTGGGTTTATATTGAATGAGTGACGCAGGATCCCTGACCACTGTTTTTATTGTTCTTGAACTTTGTTATCACTGATGATTTGTTGCAACTAATTTAACTTTACTGAACAAATATTTTTTTCTTGCATTGCTTAATGCACGTCTCCATGGAGTAAAAAGGTTTTAAAAAAATAACGAATAAACAGATTTCTCCATTAACTTTAACGCCCCCTCGGCTTGTTCTTGGAGGGGGGGCTGGCTCCACCACTGGGTAACCATGGTAATAGCAACAATATCTGCGGAAATTGACGAAATACTCGTGCGTGGGAAACATCTGAAGTTGTACTTATTCTGTGTTCGATTCAAACTGTATATAGATCGTTACAATAAACGTAAACCACGAACGACGCTACAGCCTGAACGGCCAATGACCACGCTTCTCGGGCATTCTCGGAACTCAAAACCATGCGTTATACCAAGAATTTATAGGGTTGGGGACTTTTTAGAGTTACAAATTCTCCTCCCAAACCCTATAAATTCTTGGTTTACTTAGCTGACTCGTAATGACAACCCGTTTTAAAATTGAATTTTGGATTTTAAAAATAAAGCTCGATCAGCCAGTAGTGATCTTTCTTAAAATTATTTTAATGTCCTATTCTAAGTTACGATATATTTTAAGCTATTACTTATGTATTCTTATCGTGATCAATTTGTTTTAGTGACGCTAAATAGTTTTGATCCCCATGATGCTTTGATGGCGCTTCCGGCCATGGTAAGTTTATTGGTATGAGATCCATTACGGTTTTGTAAGATCCATCTGTAAGGTTGATTGTATGTTTCATGTGCTTCATTATTGTTGCTGTCTCTAAATCAGGCGTTGGTTGAAATTTGGCATAAATCGTCCAAGAATCAAATTTATATCGACGCTTCCTTTTAGAGACAGCAACAGTAATATCAGGAACAAATGAACAGAGTGGGCTCGTTCATTTGTTCCTGGTAATAAGCACAAGACATGTACAATCAATCAACCTTACAGATTGGTCCTACAAAACCATTACGAATCTCTTACCATGGCCGGGGTGCACCACTGTCGCACACTCCCGGGCAAAAAGAGAGACTTGTAAACAATCAGCTCAGTGTGTTGTACAGCAAGCAGTAGCAAAACCAGCAATCTGAAGACTAGAATTGAGCGAAAATTCATGGGTAAACAAAACTGTCGATCATTTTAACCGTATGAAAAATGTCTCTAAGTATTGTAAAACTCTGTTCACATGATGTCATTTTGCTGTTCGCTCACTTGTACAAATTTGAGAGTCCTGCTCCGACTATTGATTTCCGTGCTGCCAGTTTGGAGCAATAATGGGATGCATCCTCCATTTTCTTCCCAGCTCTTTGGAAAGTCATAGGTGAGCCAGTTCAATAACAAAATGAAATGCAGATGGTTGAAACTTCATCAGGGGAATTGGCTTGGCGCAAGGAGATGTGTTCTATGGCCTAAGATCATATTCTTTGGCATAATTATAAAAAAGTAAAGTGGTCACACGTTTTCTAGCAGGGCAAAAAATTACCTGCCACCACAAAAAAACATCTATTTGCACCACTGCGTGGTATCTTTTTACCGAAGGAGGTATGCCAACCATGCAAATGTCTAAACAAGTCTCTCCACACATAGCGTTTTGCATTAACTATGTTCATGCCATTAAAAATATTTTCCCTGTAGGCCTGAAGTGGAACTGTCAGACAGCAGAGGGGAAACATGAAATTGGCTGTAAACACACTCCACCCAAGATGGCTGCCATCATAAGACAGGAAGAGCAGCCAATTTTTAAGATGGCTGCTCCCCTGGGAAACGAAATTGATGCCAATTTTGAAAATGGCTGTTCTGGAACTGAAAGTGTTGCCATTTTTCCAAGATGGCTACACTTCCTCTTACTGTCAGACTCTTCCCATCGATCTGTATGATCCCTTTAACCTCCCCTATTTCCGGTTTGTTGTTTACCTTAGCAACTCGGCTACTTGTTCCTTGCCATTCAGTTGGCCGTAATTTATCCAGTGGACATTGTGATTTTATTTCTGTAAATTATAAAATTGTAAGCTATAAAAAAAAAAACAATTTCATATGTCATAAGGCCAGGTTCAATCCTGGAACTCCAGAATAGTAATCCACTGCTAGCCAATATACAGTACTGAGATTCTTAGTTGATGGAAGAAGGTCAACAGTCGGCCTAATACTTGTTTACTTGTAACAACAGTCTTCTATGCCTCTTATTGGCTGAATCATTGAACCAATAAAAAACAAGCGGCTACAGCGACTGCCTAGTCGCACCGGTCTTCTGTGCAATGCGACGAGACTATTTTAAACGAAGCTAAAGTCCATTTGGTTTTATTGAGTGTTACCGTAGGATTTTAATTCGACGATGAAATATTATTTAATTTAGTTGTTTAATTGTTTTAACGTAATTGTTGTAAACAATGGTCGTCAATATATAACGTAATTGTTGTAAACAATGGTATCGTTGTGTTGCGAAGTTAAAAAAAGCGACGGACGGACGGTACGGCTGTACAGAAGACTAACATGAATAGAATCTTTTTTGTAGATAATTGCATGCTCTGCCATTTTTGTCAGAACGTATTGCTTGCCTGAGCAACCATTACTAAGATATATTTAAAAAAAAAAAACAGATTTTGGATGCCATTTTTCCAAGATGGCTGTTCTTTGTTTCATATCTCCACTTCTATGGGCCCAATTTAGTTATTCTAGACATCAAATTAAAGATAAACGCTTCATACTTTAAGTCTGATAATTTATGGAGATATCCAGCATTTTATTAAGAAATTTAGGGAAAACGATTAAAAATGGGCACAGTTAATAAGGCTTGGTAAATTCTTATAATACTATCTTCTTAGACGCAACAAAATATTAGACAAAAAAGGTGGCAGATTAAATTACCTTTCATTTGACATAAAGAGAACCAATATCGAGTTCAAAACTGGAACATAGCAATGCAAAGCGCAACCATTATCAGAAACTGTTTCACTCCTAGGGATGCCCCAACTTTACTGTGGGCCTTTAGAGTATCCGTCCACTTGTAAAATATGCCTGCCCCGTTTGGTCCCCCCTTCCTTCGAGGAGGCAGTCTTAGGTTAGAATGAGTGCAGAGAGTGTTTAGTAAACTTCTCCCCGAGTACCAAAATATACCGTATGCAGCCAGACTGAAAAAGCTAAAAATTGACTCATTGGAACTTTGCTGGGTAAAAGCCGACCTGTCATTCACTTGATTGTTGCATGGTCTCCTAGATTATGATCAATCTTTCTTCTTTGATGTTAATAAAGAAGGACGGACCAGGGGTCACTCCCTGAAATTGGTAAAAAAAAAACCTTCAGATTAAACTGCAGAAAATACGTCTTTGTAAAAGGGTCATTAATGCTTGGAATACTTTACCTGATGATATTGTCACGGCGCCCTCAATCGTTTTAAATTTAGACTAAATAAGTGTAACCTACTACCATACACATCAGCCTATTCCTAATGTTATTGTTGCTCTAATGTTGTGCAGGTGTTTATATCAAGTTGTATGTATTTCTTGTCACTTAATGTTGGTAAGATAGAAGTGGTTTCTAATACAAGCCCTAATCTTACCATTTTGCTAGCTTGCTCTGCAAATAAACTTTTATTATTATACAGCCAAAGATACAGCAAGTGTACTGATACTGCTATTGGCTTTCTCTAATGATTCAGTTCATAAACAATATGAAAGCTTTAGTTTATTGATCGAGTGGCGGGAATGTCGGCGTTTCAATTAGCAGGTGCTAAGCGGCCATTGGTCTAGTGAGCTGGCTTGCAGCTTGTTTCACGATCAATGACCACTTTTGCAGCAATGAAAGAAGGTGTTAGGACGGTTGCTGGTGACGAAATGATCATGTCATAAAGTACAAAGGTTTCCACCACGTCAGCATGACCGAAAATAGTTTTACAAACAAAACCCCTTCATCTTGTATCAGACAGGAAGCATTTAGTGATAACGTCATGAAGTTTGACCACTGATCCTGCTAAAATTAATGGCAAAAGGTACATAAAAAAATTTTACCGTTATTACTTGCGGAAACAAACATATAGTATGGTATAAAAATACTTTGGATAAATGTTTCGAAAGCCTTTGCCCATCAGACAACCCCCCAATTGAACATGCATTGTCGTTTATGTGCAGACGTTTTCACAGTTAAGCAGATTCAAACCTAGGAAAAGATTAGATTCCTGAAACTTATAAGGACTTCTGTGGATTTGTATTTTATATATAAAAAAAGATCGTTTTATTTTTAATAAATACTTGCTGTATGTGTAAGAATCCCTATACGTAAAATATCACAGAAAAATCGACTATATGAAATACAATGTATGAGTTATTACAGTGTAAGAACTTTCATCTCCACAGGATAAGACACACAGTTGGGTTTTCTAATGTCTTTACTGCACAGCTTCACAAGCTCAAATCTTCGTGCACCTGTGTTCGTTAGCTTCACACAACAACTACTAATCCAACTAACTTGTGGGCTTGCCTCAATACTTAGGCTGCTGCTACTGATGCGCTGTGAGGCATGCGGTGGCTACGTGCACTCTCAGTTTCCCCCCTCCTCCGCAAGGTACGTGCCGGTTCGGCTCGGTACGTGGTGGTGGTGGTGGCATACAGGCACCAGAGTTCGATTTAGTTCTAGAATAGGTGACTAGTTGCTCCCAAGGAATTCCTTGGTGCGGCTTAGTTCAAAAGAAGCAGACATAGGTGTTATGCGCCCGAGGAAGACCTCGTTGTGACTTATTCCCCATCACGTTGCACTGTTGTTGTGTGGCCAGGTGAGGCCCTGGCTTGGCCTTGTCCTTGTGTTTTTGTGTGCCAGAGCCCTTGCATAAGGTATCTCATGGTATCCCACGACTTGTCCAAAATCGCGGTAGCTCCCATGACTGACGTCGGCTTTTCGTAACTACCAGCTTCTGCTCAGCATCACCTTTGTTGCACGCAGATCATTCTCCAGCGACGCATGGCACAGCTTCCTCATTGTTGGTTGAGCAGCTCAGTGGGAAGCATGCAAATAGAAGAGGGTGTATCAATTGTTTGACCGTGGTAGCGGCTTTCTTTTCATCCTCTACTCGTTCGCTAAGCACTATTTCCATTAGCCAACCTTCC
>JAHWFP010107411.1:0-10307 GCA_023313725.1 Lithobius niger
GCGAATGGTGTAAGTCCAGTAAGCTCAATAAAATATCAATCAATCAAGTCCAATCAAGGACGATGCCGACAATACTAACAATGGTTATAACAATACTTTCGTACTTACGCGCCCTCCCACGCCCGGTTACACCCCCAGGCTGTAAACCAGAAAAGGTATGCAGTTTGTACCGTACTGCAGCCATTCGTCAAATTTCATAGCTGGAAGCCGTCCCGTTATCTCGGTACCGGTGAATAACCACCCTATGGAATTAACATGGGGATGAGCGGAATAGAAGCTAGAAGTAGAAACTAGTAACACATTTGCAACGTCATTGAGGGTCTAATTTTGCATTGAAAGCCGCTTAGCTGACATTTCTACATAAGTAAATTTTTTGTCAGGTGGGTCATTGCTCTCCATTTTACTACAATTAAACTTTTGTGCTGCATTATTATTTTCCCCAAGGATCTCAAATATTCCCCAACTAAGCTTCAGAATGTAAGACACTGACTCTTATAGTCGCGCTACAATGGTCTACGTCCTCGACAATTGTATTGATGTGATATTTGTTGACTAACCTGGCGCGACACACTAGCGTGTGTCTAGATATCGTCATAGGTTGCACAAGCTCTAATACCGGTAGGAAGTTGTCATAGCTACAGCACATGAGCAGAGGACTACTTAGTTCCTCCTCCTAGAACTTTCGGACATTTCTAGCGCAGGAACCGGAAAAAAAAACTGACTGTATGACGCCACGTTTTCTTCCAATATGAGTGCAAAATATCCGTAAACATCCCATTCGTAAACTCTAACAGTAACTTTGTTGAGTCTACAAGTATGATATCCACATGTTTTTGCACTCTTAGTGCAAGGAAACGAGTCGTCATCCAGTCAGTTTTCTGAAAACATAATGTGGAACAAGCTGTATATAGTGGTAAACAGAAAGGGCAAAGCGAAGATTCTTCACTGCCATACAGGCGGGGAGCCAGTGGCCAAGCACTACTCTTTTTGGGATTGTAACTCGAATTTAAAATGTAACTTTTAGTACGAAGTTCATAAACTGATTAAACAGTTTACTATTTATTTTGGAACATTTTGGAAACATCCTGGTTTTATTTTCACGGAAAACACCTCTAATATAGATGAGTCTGTCGAAATCTCGGAGTCTGAGCTTTTTTGAGTAATGTAGCAGCGTTGGAGAGGCCATGGGGTCATCGTGACGGTAGCTACCAGATGTGTGGCAGGAGGCAGGGGGCAGTTGCAACCCCAGCTTGGAGGCTGAATTTTTGACGCGTGCAAATTCTTCAAATTTTGATAATAAATAAACCTAACAATTTGAAGAAATTCACTCATTCGTGGAAAAAATTCTTTAATAAGCTCTTCGTAGAGTTTAGAATGGCGTATAAATATTATTGGTGGTTAAAATATTGTTGGTGCAGCGAATGTGACTCTTACAATGTGAAGCTCACAAGCGCTCGCCTGTATATACAACCAACAATGGTTAGGGAGAAGTTTGAGTCTAGCTCCAAAACGTCAAGTGAGAACCATCGCAACCAGATTGCCCCACCTTCTAGTGTAAGTGATGCTGGGAGGCGTCAAATACCAGCCCGCGCGAGGCGTGAACGGAATTTGCAAAAATTAGACGGGATCAAAAATGGGGCGGTAAGTTGGATATACGGGTGAAAAACTGCTTATAGTAACTGATAGGGGATACAAATTCTACTTGATGAATTCGATGGGGATGAAAATTGCGTGGTAAATTCGATGGGGCGAAATACCACCTGGTGAATAGGATGGGCCGAAATATCGCTGGTATGCGGTGCAGGGGCGAAAAATTGTCCTTTTGCCCCCACCCCCCAGTAAAATAGCTTCGATCCTGAAGGTCACCGGGTCACTCGGGAAACAATTTTGGGTGGGTCGCAGGAATATCCGATTACGAAGTTATATTTAGATTAAGGGGCAGCCCCCCCCCCGTATATGGCCGGTTTTATTCATTCATTGTTGTGATTGCTCGTTTGCATGAAAATACTGTGACTTCACTACATCTGCCAATTATTGTTAAAGGTCCTTACAAATTAAACATCACCGTTACCAGTCGCCCAAGCCTCCGAAATTCCCACTACGGACTTCAAGAGAATAGAGATTATCAAGATTCGCACTGCAGACTTCAAAATATTTTAAGGATTATCGAGATTCCCATTGCGGACAAACAAACAAACAAACAAAC
Source organism: Lithobius niger (assembly GCA_023313725.1). NCBI lineage: Eukaryota > Metazoa > Arthropoda > Chilopoda > Lithobiomorpha > Lithobiidae > Lithobius > Lithobius niger. The sequence goes on from JAHWFP010107411.1 coordinate 2,207, forward strand.
AAACAAAAAACACTGTGATCTTAGTTCTATAGAGCAGTGACACGACGTAGTATTATTGTATATAACTCTATGCTGGAGCCTTAATGGATTAGCTGGAAGGGGCACTCCAGAGAGAAACAGAAGGGCGTCATACTGAAGCCGATGCTGTGAAGAGTGATTTCTTATACCTAAAACGCGCGATTTTTGTTGTTGCAGAAAACAACGTTATTTTAAGGCTAAGAAATCCGCTCTTCCGTTGTTTTTCCCTCCATTTTTATGTAGTGCAACTTGTAGTTACGCCCTCCAAAACCCAACCTGGTGCCAATCTGGTGCCAATATGGCGGCAAATGTCACTGCTCTATACACTAGGGCAGTCCCCCGTATATGGCCGGCTTTATAGAGCATTATTGTAATTTCCCGTTTGCATGAAAATACTCGGGCGTCACTAAATCTGGCAATTATTGTTGAAGTTCCTTAAATATTAAACACCACCGTTAGTAGCTCGCCCATCGCCCAGTCGCCAAGCCTACGAGGTTCCCATTACGGACCACAACAAAATAAAGATTATCGCCGAGATTCCCATTGCGGACTTCAATACAATAAGGATTATCGAGATTTCCGCTGCAGACAAACAAACAAACAAACAAATAAAATTATGTTTTTAGTAACGTAAATTACTACAGACGCAAACGTATTTCAGTTGCCATTCGGACTCGAACGTCAGACTGTCTGAGCGGGGAATTGCATCTTCGACTTTTGAGACAAAGGCTGTGACGTACTCAGGGAGTAGACGATTGAAGTCAAGAATAATCTCAAAGCCAATTTACTCCTTACTGCATATCTAGGGGACTATGCACTGAGGAACACATATTAGGCATAGAACACAAGTTTAGGAGCTTGGTCTTATCCTGAGCTCAGTCCAGGAAGATAACCTTTCGAGTTGCCTGCCCCACACCAAGTCCCTTCCCATGGTCCAGGCCCTCGTATTTATACGCGGGGCTGAACAATAGAAGTAGCCTGAGGCATAACGTTGCGCAACCGCTAACAGGTAGGAGCCGGTTCTAACTGGTTTGAACAATAGAGTAGCCTCGTTCCCGGCTGTTGGTGACGGCCAAGTTCCGGTGTAGACGGAAGTTGACAGGACGCCAAGCAGCTTACGTAACTGCAAGGTGCACCATGTGCGTTCACACAAGGTGCGCCCTACTATTCGTAAATAGCGTGTTACAAGGCATAAGCCGTACCATTCAACAAGCCGTGTCAGTATGTCGGTAGGACTTTGGCCTTTGGTCTTAAAAATCAAGAGTTCAATTCCCGTTCAGTCAGTCTGAGATTTAAGCCCAGAAGACAACGGAAATACAGTTTGCCTCTTTTTTTAATTTATCACTAATTGAGCCCATTTGGCCTTCCGTCCTTTTTAAGGAAGGGTTACTAGCTTTAGTCTCCGGCTTCGCCTCGAGTTTTGTTTCGCCCGGGGCTTTATTTTGCTCAGTATAGTTTTGTTCCTAGTGTTTTCCTGGTGCTTCCCGAACTTTCATTAAGATGGATTATTTTCTCCATTTAGATTCGTTTTGTTTTGTTTCGCCTGTGGTGTTATTTAGCCCGGGGTTTTGTTTCCCATTGTTTGCATGGCATTGACCGAACTTTCATTGATACAATAAAACAATATACAACAATTTAAAACAATTTAAATCATTGGAGCTCGACTCAATCAACTGTCGACTCCTTCGTGTCTCTTTTCCTTGCTTCCTTTCTTTTGAGCGATCCATGCGTTGGGTCGCTGGTGACATCTGTAACACTGCGGAAACCACAACACCGGACGAAAGCAGAAATGAAACCGACGTCACGTGAAGTACGCGTGAATTGTTGCCTCACCAGCATTGTTGCTGCAGCAGTGCTTCGCTGTTTGCTCTCTGAAGTTTGGCTTCCGTGAATATGAGGCGTGTTTTTTATTGTTGTTGTTAATTGTTGGAGGTATTGTTGCTCACTCTAAGGTGAGCCACACCGATTGCTGTGAGACTTTGGCTTTGGCTTTGAAACACGTGACCCCGATTTGCATACACCTTGCCTTGCGACGTGGCATCCCAACGGAGCAGGTGGGTCGTTGCTTTTCGGCTGCCATTTCTGCCTCTTTTGAGGGGAGAAATTGGTGATTTTTATCCGTTTTAAATGTCTGTTTTATGCTTTTAATATAGGTTGACTTAGTGGCTTTTGCCATGCTTAAATTTTATTGCTGAAGACGAAAATTGATAATTTTCGAAACGTTGTTTGTATTTTTATGTAGCACTGCTTGGTTTGCCTTCACATAATAACATAGACTTTGGCTTAACAGAAAACAACATGCGGCTACAGCGATTGCGTAATCGCAGCGGTCTTCTGCACAATTCCTTCACTTCCAATGTTGAGGCGCACACCTCTATCATGTACTACAACAGCAATCTCTACTAATCTAAAAGCAGTAACCAACACAATTGCCGGTTTAAAATGTGTTAGCTCATAGGCCTAATTTTAACCAGCAGTTTTAATTTCGTAGGTAACAGCTAACGGAGATTTGGATTGTGTAGTAAGCCTATTCATTTTTGCAACACGGTGCGCCTTCGGCCACACAGTTACAGTGTTACAACGCAACGCACAACGTAAGTCTATATAGATCAGTGGTAGTAGGGAAGTGACGAGAGAGACGCTGTTGATGAAGCCAACCGCGACTCGTAGCAACTTGACGTTGCCATGGTAATATGATTTTAGACCTAATTTTAATTTTTCAGGCCTAATTTTTTTTAATACAATTTTAATTTCGTAAGTAGCAGATAGGCCTAATGGAGAATCTGGTTCGACGGTAAGCCTATTCATTCATGCAACAATGCGACGAGACTATTTTAAACGAAGCTAAAATCGATTTGTTTTTATTGAATGTTACCTTATGATTTTAATTCAACGATGAAATGTTATTATTTAATTTAGTTACGTTGAAGAAGTCTATTAGCTATAAGGAAGTAACGATGTTTTAATTTGCCTTGTCATTTAACTAACTTCTCACACTGAATCTAACTTTGTATACAATGGTCGTCAATATCTGGTACCGTTGCGAAGTTGAAAAAGCGACAGACGGACGGACGGACAAAATCGTTGCAATAGTCTTCTCAGCCGGTACGGCTGTACAGAAGACTAGAAACGAACTCGTTTAAGGTAAGGTATAATTGATCCAAAGTCAAAACAGCAAAGGAACACAAACTTTCGTGTTAAGTTTCACATACCGCAGTGTTCCTGAACTGTTTAGTCCACGTGAAACCTTACTGCTGTTTTCACACCTTGTTACAGTTTTTACTTTAGAACACGATTGGTGTTGTTGTTAATTATTGTTGCTGGAGTTATTGTTGCTCCCTCTAAGTCAAGCCACACTGATTGCTGCGAGACTTTGGCTTATAGTGTAAGATGCCCGTCTTTAGGCTGTAAACTAGTCTTTAAGCCAGTTTTTTAGACAACACTTGCTCCTCTTCATCCCCTATCGGTTGCTGCTCGTATAGCATTCATTCATGGAAGTAGGTTAACAGGTTTCTTATTAAACTATACGACTCCCGTTCCTTCATTTCTCATTTAACTCAAATTTCTAATGGCACATTGGGGCGTTCCCGTTCCCTAGCCTAAGGCACACACACACACACACCAGCAGCTGAATAAACCTTTCCACGTAAATTAAAGCGTACTTGTCTCTCATCTCATCATCATCTTGATCATCATCTGCCATCAGAATAATTACTCACCCACGAGTTCGCTCCCCACTTCGTTCGCTATATTCCTCGAGCCGGTTGCGAGTAACGAGTTGGCGCAAGTGCGATTATCTCTTCGCTCGTGGTCAATCACTCTGCCACAAACGATGTTTACTTTTTGCAGACCGCGATGTTGATTTTTCTTCGTGACGTGATGTGTGATGATGGGCTTCGTTATCTTGGGTGATGTTTGCGTAATTTTTTTTTCGAAAGCTAAATGTTTCGTTCCCTTCTGAATTAATTATTTTTTTTTATTAGTATAGCGGTAAAGCTTTATGCTGGGATATTTTTTTTCCCCAGAGATTGTCGGGTGTCTTGTCACGGTGTCCCAGAAACGAATCCTTAACTTTTTACTTAAAGCCGGTGGTCTCCCTTAAGTTTATTATAGCATTTTGAATCTTAACTGCAGTGCAAAGTTTTTTTTTTCATTTTGATGGCACAAAACTTCATCTCATTAAAAATAAAATAGTACCGGAAGTGATAAACTTAAAAGAAAGCCGTGGGGTGGGGTGGGAAGTTGGGGGGAGGGGAGGGGTTGTGGAAAAAGCAGTTCGACAAACTTTTGACTCTCTTGGCTGATACCTCACCTATGCTTCATCTACTTAAAGGGGAATTGCGTATGCCAAGCGCCACGGCTCTCTGTTTGACGTCAACATGAGCACGGGACGTAAAGTTGGGTTGGTTGGGATTTGCAACTTAGCAACGCGCGAAGGCAGGTTCCATCTTTTCGCCCATCACAAACAAGTCGGCCGTCGCCTCATTTTCGTGGTCGCGTTCAACCAGGGGGTCGCAACTGTACTAGAAAAAAAAAACATTCCAAACCTTCGCAATTTGCACTCCTTTCGCCGACGCCAGTAACGCCAACATAACACAACTTCCTGTTCTCGTCAGAATGAGATTCGCGAGAGGCCAATCCTACAATCTACGCCCTGTAAAGAGAAACAAATAGACACAAATCGCAGTAAATAATATTAACGAAAATTGCAAATTAGGCATCAGCGAAAATGATACACTAGAAATAACGTAGTTCAGTAAGCCACCTTTATGCACTTACGTTTCGTCGGAGTGGCATGACCCGGATTCGAACCGGCTACCCAGTTCGCCCCCAACCACTGGCGGATGTGGCCATAGAGGTTAAGGCGCTATGCAGGTATTCTTGGGGTGTACTGGGTAGCCGGTTCGAATCCGGGTCATGCCACTCCGACGAAGCGTAAGTGCATAAAGGTGGCTTACCGAACTACGTTATTTATTTGTATATTATTTTCGCTAATAGCTAATTACCAATTTTTCCTGTAAAGAGCATAACAGCAATTTCAGATTAAAACAACAATTTTAAAAACGGAAAAAAACATGGCGACGCTTATGGTGCCTGCCGGTCTCGACTGAATGAGATTCGTGACATGCACCTTCCGTAATTCGTCATCACTCCTGTGGTGTGCAACGAAGGCAACCACAGCCACCTACAGTAAAGGCCAAATCATCTTTGCCTCCCACAATGCTCTGCAAAACGGCGAATCAAATAACGACGCGGCAAGTTTGCCAAGTGGCGTCATCTGTTAACAGAATTTGGAACCCTGGACGGTTACTTTGAAATTTCGCCGCTTGGTGTAGAGATGGCAGCACGTAGCAAACCTGCGCTTCCTTCTATGTCAATGGTTGATTTTACTTGCATAATATGTCTTGATCTGATCCGGCCTTTACTGTAGGTGGCTGTGAGGCAACGCATATGTTACAGGTATAGGTTGCCCCACATGTGAAAACGCTGTTTATCTTAAACACGATGCGAAGATCAATTTATAAAATCGAACAGCTATTGGAAACTCGTTCAAACTTTCGTTTAACGCTCGTTTAACCTGTGTTCGGATAAATTGTGTAAACAGTGTCACAGTTTAATTGTATAGCTGCGCGTGTTTTACCCTATACTAGTCGGACTTAAGTTTCTCCAACACGTTTATAGTTAAACTGCGACTGGATTTGCTCACCAAATTCAATCATTATGGCTCCTGGAGCGAGGGATAATCGTCTAACTGGAAAATTGCATAATTGGAAGAACGTATGCCGTATAACAGTATAACGGAAACTCGTCTAACAGGAAATTCGTATAATGGAAAATCGTCTAACTGGAAATTCGTATAATGGAAAATCGTCTAACAGGAAATTCGTATAATGGAAAATAGTCTAATGTCCCTGCCTCGCTCGCGCCGTCGCGCTCGCTGCGGCTATACATATAACATCAGAATACCGCAGATAGATGTTTATCCATTATACGATTATCCATTATACGATATTCCGTTTACATGATTTTCCATTAGACGATATTCCGATTAGACGATTTTCCAGATTTTTTATTTATGCAGATATTAGACAATTATCCCATTAGAGGATTTTCCAGTTAGACGTTCGTCCGACGCCCCGCGGCTGCCATCTCACAACCTCAATGTAGACGTATCACACATGGCTTCTTCGCCTTGTATCGTAAATCTGCGCGTGCGGTAAACTTAGTCTTCGGTTCAATACCAACAATGAGAGAAAAGCAGAAATTAAGGTTATAAACGGGTCAGAAAGCCAATTGGGCTCGATAAGTGTTAAATAAATACGGATGCAAACTTATTTACGTTGCCTTTTGGACTTAAATGTCACACTGCCGGGTCCGATTCCCCGCTCAGGCAGTCTGACATTTAAGTCCAAAAGGCAACGTAAATAGGTTTGCATCCGTATTTATTTAACAGAAATTAAGGTTTTCAGTTTATGATAAATAGCTACAAGACTCAGCTTTAAAATACGGAAGTAATCACAGTATCGGCACCTTACCCGATACCGAGATAATATATTTTCTAAACGTGGTGGACGCTTCCATGCTACAAAATAAAAAATAATTTCTCCTTCATAAATGACGTAATTTAGAGTACGTTGGGTACATGGCTAAAAAAGCCAAAAAGCTGCACTTTTTTTTTTATTGGAACTGCCGTTTTCTCTGGCTATAGTTGATGCCAAAAGGTAACTTTCCATTTAGGGAGCCACTTGAAAATCCACGTAAAACACCAAAATGGCAGCCATTAAAGAAGGTGGCCATATTGGGGCACTAAATTTTCTTTTTTTTTTTGTTCGAAAACTCTTGCAAAGAGGAAACGTCTTTCGTCCTACACATTTAACTCTAAACCTAAGATACAAAAAAAAATGTAGTGCGCCAATTGGCCGCCATCTTTATTGGCTACTATTTTGGTGTTCTACGTGGATTTTCAAGTGGCTCCCTCTCCGGAAAGTTGTCGTTTGGCATCAACTATAAAGCCACAGAGTCAGAAAGTGGCACATTTCAATAAAAAAGTGCAGCTCTCTTTGGTGTCACCGACAGACTATTATGTCCTGATTCTGATTCTCCCTTCTGAAGGTTTGGCTTTGGTACAGCGAAACGCAAAATATCAATTCCTAAACCTTTATTAAAGATCAGGATTAAACACTCATTATGGCTTTTTGAAGTAACCTACTTATAGTGTCCGCGGCCCATCTCTTGAGTTCGCCCCAGAATCAACACAAATAATCGATTGTATGTTTTTGGTAGCAGAGTACCTTGTCGATATCCAAAGTAGTTACAAAAAACAATGGCGGCCGTCGGTTAAAGCCGCCCCCACCAGGAAGACGTAGCCGATCACAAAATAAGTGCAGGACTCAAGATATGCCGCGCACACTATAACTGCATGCAATCGTTTTTTTACGTTTTGGAGAGCTTTTCTTCAATAGGCAACAAAAGATTTAGCGAGGGGGTGGTCCATCCGTTAAAATAAACCGTTGGTTTCAATATAGCGGCATTTCGCCCAAGAGAGCATGCGCAGACAAGCACAAATGGCCCACACGTGGAACTATGCGGGTGAAAAAAAAAACGCGAGTAAAACCGGCCCCTATAGTCAGACAAGTGCTCTACTTCAGTATCGATCATTTGAATGATCTGATAAGGATGGTGATATCTTTTAATAGTATTGTGGAAACCGTGTTGATATTGAACGATATAAGTTAAATTTGGATACTGATACATAGGGAGGCCCGAATTCAATCTAAAGATGTAGGCCTTCTTTAATCCTCTAGCTTTGATATAATACCCCCCCTATATGCGAGCAGTAATACTTTCTGGATCAACTTCTTTTTGTCGCTAGTATATGAACACGCAGACGAGCTAACACAGTGGATCCGGGAATAAGTAGCCTCACTCCGTAATGTATGGCAGGCAACGAACTTGAAACAAGCATCGTTTTGTTCATATTTTTAAAAAAAATAATAATAATAATAATAATAATAATAATAATGTTTATTTTTCAATTACAATAGCAATGCAATTCTCGAAGTTACAAAAATAACTTATATGA
>JAHWFP010107412.1:0-29464 GCA_023313725.1 Lithobius niger
TGACCACTGCACATCGCTTCTGCTCAAATGTATGCAAGATCGAGAAGTAGTTGCCACATGACGCAACGTTGTGCAATATTGTGCAACACCCGCGGAACCCGCATCTGGGTGCGGGATAGCAGGATGTGATTGCACCACGCGGAAACAGCCACCGGTCGTGAAGGGCAATGGGCCTCAGATTGCCAGACACTGCAAGGGATCATCAATTGTGTGGCTTTCGATAAAGCCGCGTGCCGTTGTTGCGAACATGGTGTTTGGCATCGGAAATTAGGAGCACGGCGGACAAGCCCACGCCTTGCTGCCCGACATGCGGGTTCGAGACCAAAAAAACAAATAAGGCTGGAAACAACATGAGAAAGGAGTGGCAGGGTGGTAGTGGGATGTAGAATGGAATTTCCGAGGGAAAAGCTGATCAATGGACATGTTACATGGATCCCAGTTTGCTAGATGTTCCCGAGACAGTGTTGCCGAATGGTTACCGACGAGCCCATGATCCAAAACGCAGATATTTTCTTGTGAGCTGTCGATTGCACAACTTTATCGGGATTTTAAAGAAATTCTTCTAAATTACTGTTCATATGAAATTTATAGGAAGACGTTTGAGTTGCAAGGTGTTAGATTTAGGGAGCCCGATATGGACAAATGTGACGATTGTGAGTATTACAGGCAAAATATTATTGTACAACCCGAGTTAGAAGTAGAACAAAATGAACATCTTGATTTAGCCAAACCACAGCGTCATCGTTACCAGCAAGACCGAGACTCAGACTGGCCGTGGAACACAAAAGTATACACAGTTGACCTCCAGAAAGTACTTTTGTTACCTATGATGCACGATTTAAAGAGCAGTGTGTTTACTTCCAGGCTTATAGTTTTAAATGAAACCTTTGCGGAAATAAATGCAGGTAAAGATAAAAAGCACCACCTCTGCATCTGAAATAAAAGCATAGCTGGGAGAAAAAAAGAAGAAATCGCAAGCACATTTCATCATGTGCTACATATGGACAGAGACATCTCCAAGTTCATATTTTGGCTGGATAATTGGGTAGGTCAAAATGAAAACTGCCTTTTCACCATGTTTAGTTTTGTTGTAAACTTAAGAAGATGGTCTTGAAACAGTTAAATATTTCATAACAGGTCACACCAGCATGGCAGCAGACAGCATTCACGGTCTAATAGAAAAAGGACCCGGAGCAAAAAAAGATGTATACGACATGAGTGACCTAAAAGCAGCCATGGAGAAGTCATCTAAGAAAAGTGAAGTTGTGATGCTTAATATTAGATCATTCTACGATTGGAAAGATGAAAGCAAGACAAGTGCGGTCCTTAAGTCTGGTTTTGCTAATAAGCCTTTACTTAACCAAATAGTTAAGGTGAAATTTACAAAGGGTAAAAGAAGCATGGAGTATAAAAACGTCCATGATACAGAGTACAAAGAGTGTGCTTTCTTGAAGGTAAAGGCAGCAAATCTCATGAAAGAAAGGCGTACTACAGACAAAGGCAAAAAAGCGTCGAAAAAACAAAATATCAACACTAAATTACTGTGAAGTATGCCGATTAATAGAAGAGGATTTTGGAAGAACCTTCCAGAAAATGAATCCAGTGATGATCTGTTACAGGCTACAGAAAACGAGTAATAAGACAGATTACATTCCGTGTTCCTATTACTACTTGGCAACTTTTTTGTGTTGTAGTTGAACATTCTAAACATTTAAATCATTTACTTGAGTTCGCTAATCATTCAGGAAATCGTCTACCAATTTTTTTTATTAACAGTTAATATTCTTTGTCGGTAATGTATTGATGGTAAGACTTAAAAATAAAAATTAGACATTACTATTTTTTGTAACTTTCTACCAGATATTCTTAGAAGTAATCCTTTCGCCATTGTAATTTTTTAGCGTATCATATTTTAAATACCTTGGCAAAAGGGTGTAAGTAAAATAACAGCATCTTGCCTTGGTTTTGCAACACATACATGAAAGATGAAAGCTTTGGCAAAAGGATGCAAGTCGGCTGAAGGGTAGATTTTTGCATGGTGTGAAATTTTTTTTCAAATGAAACTAGAACTAAATGATGCTCCTATCAGTCTTTTTCACATCCCAATTCAAACAAATCCTTGTAATATATTCAGACTCACAGTCTGCGATATAATTCACACGGAATGCAATCGAACACAGCACATCGACATCAAATTTCATTTCCTGAAGGACTGGTTAGCAAAACAGGATTTTTCATTGTGCAGTATCTCAACATCAATAAATGTGGCGGACCTTTTTACGAAATGGCTGTCAAGTGCCAGAATCAGGATGCTGTGCTCGGCCATTTATCACAATTGCACTCAAGAGTGAATTGTTTGTGATGTACGATTCAAATCTAGTTTTGATTTATGAATGTATGAATTATGCCAGAAAGGGGGCGTTTGTTGGGTCATGTGACCAGTATTAATTTTTGAATTACAACTTCCCCAAATATATTCTTGCATAATTAGGTTTGAAGCCTCTGTGTATGTATAATAGTTTTGCTATTTACTCATTAAGGTTCACAGTTTATTCCTATGTTAAATAGTTTGTTAAAAGGGGGCATAAATTTCGTTTTTTTGCACTTCCTGTTTGGTGGTTTTATCTTTTGGGTGTTGTTTTTCCAAGATGGCTGCCCCAATGTTGGGTAGGCTTGATGGTTGGGAGCAGCATGCAAGTTACAAGTGTTGTATCCCTAACTAATGTCTTCCATGGAGAATAAATGGTTGAATAACAAGCTGGGTATGTACTTTATATTGTGTTTACAAAGCCACAGCCATTGATATTTCAACAAAAGGCTCCACGCTCGGCCGAGAGATGAGGCGGTTGTGGCTTTTGAGGTTGAATGCTTGCTATTTAGCCGAAGGAGTGTCAGAACTTTAGCAGGTGATGGGAAAAGAAGGTGCCTGATCGCATTTTAGCCAAAGGCATGTACCTAGAGTGCAGCCAGTGGGAAAGGCTCCACGTTCAGCCAATGCATGAGGCGGCCGAGGCTTTTGAGGCTGAATGCTCACATTTTAGCCAGACCTTGAGCAGATGATGGGAAAAGAAGGCACCAAGTCGCATTTTAGCCAAAGGCCATGCCGCAAATGGTCTGCAGACGAGAGCCGATCACAGCAATGCTGCTCCTCGGTGCCGAAGGTAGTGAAGACTTATCCGCAACAACATGCCCTTTGGTGTCGGGGCTGAGAGCTAGCAACAGGTGTGTCGGTGGCATCAAATGGCTTGTGGACGTGCCCGCTATCACGCAAATGGTTTGGAGATAAGAGCTGATCACGGCTCAAAGGTAGACTGGCAACCAAAGGCGTGAATGCTTGCACGTAATGCCGCTCCTTGGTGCCGAAGGTAGTGAAGACTTATCCACAACAAAATGCCCTTTGGTGTCGGGGGCTGAGAGCTAGGAACACGAGTGTCGATAAAAACAGCTGGCTTGCGGACGTGCCCACTATCATGAAAATAGCAGATGAGCCAATCATAACTTTGGGGTGGTTCCCTGAACAACCCAGCAGAACTGACGCAAGGGTAGGGCAATTTTGTCGTGTCAGTCTTGGGCACCAGTGTTAAAGAATCGAGATAATTTGTCTGATGACACACTGGACTTGGGCACCAGTGCCAAGGGTAAAAGCCTTTACCACATATGCAGAGGTTGGACTGACACACCCGACCAGTGGGAACTCCCTCATCCCATGTTGACAAAACACACTGGCCGACTAGGCCCTTGTCCGCCACTGGTCGGGACACAAACAAACAACTGGCACCCTCCACAGTCCCTTCTGGACATTTGTATCGAAAAGGCGGCAAGTTGTTGGTGACCAAGTTGGGAGGAAGGAGTGGTCCAGTTTCCTACAATAACCGCAATCTTTGATTGGACATATCTTTTTGTGCCAAATCGACTTCCGTTACGATACGATTGCAACGTGGGTCAGAAGGTACTTAACCCAGCCTGCAACGTTTTCCGTTACACAGATGCAGCCCACACCGATGCATGTGCGGCGAATTAGCCCCCCTCCACGGCTCCCTAAGAATTTCCTCACATATTCCGGAATGCTGGGTGAGCTCGGAGGCTATCTGCTGTGGTCAAATAGTATGGTGCAGAAAATTTGGCTAAGTCCAAAAAACCAAAAAGTGGTGAGTTTATTGGTAACTTGAGCTGATTGAACAAGTGTGTCAGAATGCAAGGAATTTGGAAAAGTCCAAACGAACTGTTCCCCTGGCTGTCAAAGATTTTTCGGTTAGCAATGATAGTTGCAATATCGAACCTAACGTGGCCGAACCTGGTTTTGCAACCGATCAAAGCAGGATTTCTTCAGGGCTTTAGCTACTCCATGCACCAAACCGCACTATGGCACGGGTTAGAGATTCTCGTTTCCGTTAGTAGGAATCCCTTTCTTTTGCGTTAGCAACGTCGATGTAGGGGTCCACATCATAGGTATGGAGGGCAAGTTGGCGAGACCGAACAGCCACTGTACGCCACATACATGTCGGACCTTGGGTTATTGAAGTAAATATGTGGTACGATAGGGCTTTTGGCAGATTGAGTGCATGTTTGGCCAGAGGAATGCCTGATCTTCAAAAGATGATAAAGGAAAGAAGGCGCCAAGTCTCATTTTAACCGAAGGAGTGCCAAATCTTTAGCAGATGATGGGCAAAGACGGTGCCAGTACGCTTTTTTACTGAAGGCAATGCCACAAATGGTGTGCAGAAGAGAGCTGATCACGGTCCGAATGTAGGCTGGCAACCAAAGGTGTGAATGCTTGCACGCAATGCCGCTCCTCGGTGCCGAAAGTATTGAATACTAATCCGCAACAAAACGCCCTTTGGTGTCGGCTAAGTCCAAGAAGTGATGATGAAAACTTGAGCTGATTGAACAGCTGGGTCAGAAGGCGAGGCTGATGAGTAAGAGTGCCCGATGATTCAAAGTATGAATGCATGAATGCTAGCGGCGCAGCCCTACCGTAATCTTGCTCCGTCAGTCTTCGGGCCATGGGCGGGTAGGCAAGGGTAGCATGCTGAGCAAGCGACAGGACGGAGGTGAGCTCTGATGAGTGAAAGTGCTCAATGATTCAAAGTATGAGGGCATGAACGAAGTGAGAAAAGAGAAAGCCCAGAGAGAAACAACTAGAACGGGTAATGGTCTGCTTTGCCGGTCTTTGTGTGATGTACCCTTCGGCAACTGTGTATACTGCTGAGCTTTGATTAGCTTGAACGGGGCTATGCCTGTTATTTGCGCCGTTGGCTTATTTTCACATTTTGTCCGGTAGGCAGATCCTGACGCCTGACTTTCCAGCACTGATAGAGATCGGCCCCTCTGAATACGTGATCTTGAGGTGCACTAAATGAAAGTCGGTAGAAGCGAGATGTGGTTTGAAAGCAGTAGAAGCAAGACTTGGTCATTCCTGACACGTTCAGTGAGAAGCGAGTGATTTGATGGTTCCGACACATTCAGTCTTTCCAGCACCAATAGAGATCGGCCCTTTTGTGGTTACGTGATCTTGACGTGCACTGAATGAAAGCAGTCCATGTCCTTGACGGTCTTATTTGGGTGAAACTGTGAGTCCACATTGCGTCTGACTCGGTCTTAGGTTTAAATAACGGCCCCGATCTGGTCGGAACCTTACTCTTACGACCGATGTTCTTGTGATCTGGAGCCATAAGTAGTCCAAATGACTCGTGCTTACCAACGGAGATGGAGGAAGATTACTTCTCGACTCCAAGTTTAGCCACATGCTAACAAAGTATGTCAACTTCAACCATGAAGGTTCTGACCCACACTGGAGGAGAGAGAGAAGGGTTCGGTGAGAGATACAGAGCATTGAAAAGTGGGCCGAGGAATGCAATTTTCGAACGATAAATGGAGGTTCAGAACGTGGAAAAACTTGGCGGCCGATGGAATGGGGAGAGCAGGTTGGCGCGTCCGGAACAAATGGATGTGCTATTCTCCCACGCCAAGAAAACCTGCTGAGAGTCGATGGTTCTGTTTACCCATGCAGACCTGCCGAATCGCTCTCAACCACCTCGGTGTCCTAATTTAAGGAGTACTGGGGTGGCAACGGTTACTAACTTGCTTTCTGCGGTCTGAGTGCTCTACGTCTTCTTCGGATGGTTCGGGGGCACGAAGGACGGGTTAGCTGCCACGATGATGGAGTATGTTTACTTTTTCGGCTAGGGCACACAAAGTCGGCTAGCATCATCGGTCTGTGTTTACGTCTTGTTCGCATGGTTTGGGCGCATGACTGGTGGTGCAGGCAGGTTAGCCAGATCGGGTACTTTAAAGGAAGGAGTCCCTGGGTTTGCCTAAATTCCATCTTCTACATATACTTTGGTACACGATGAATTCTCTGGAGGAAAGGCAGCATGTCTTTTTATTTATTGCTTGCTTGAACTCCTGGGAACCCCAAAAGCAACGCCAGGGGGTTAATATAAATTGCGTTCTTTCCTACCACAGAGGGATAAATGCACTGCGGCGCCAATTACGGCATCGAGCAGTGTCTCGCAGATTGCCGAAGGCATGCACTAGGGAAGGGCGGCTGTCTCGTGCAGCTGTGTTCCTCACCGCGCTTCGGCGCGGCGTACCTGAACCCATAAGTGATAGGATAGAGAGAGTTCTGTAAGATGATTTGGTTCTGTGATACTGAGTGACTGCACGTACGAAATAAATGAAAGTAAGATGGGGAAGTACAGCTTGAAAGCTGTATGGAAAGCAGGGTTCTGCCAAAGTGGTGAGGCAAAACTGGAGAAAAATGCGAAATCCACAAATCCGCTCGGTACGAGAGACACCACCAGTCCTCGTGACCAAAAATAGCGTGACACAAAAGGAAGATATTCAGAAGTTGCTTGAGACTTACCTGCTGCTTTGTTGGTCTAGCCTGCAACGTCGCTGGAAGGTGTTAGCACTTGGGCGCCAGAGGCATGACATTTCGGGGAATGGTAGCTGTTGACGAGCTTAGAGCTTGGAAGCAGCAATGCCGGGACCTGACTTGGGAGTCTCGGCTCTTGTGCTATAGATCCTTGCTCAGGCCTTTGATCCTTTGGCTTCGGCATTAGAGTTTGTGTGTGTCGTGCACGGACTGCTAGCGAATGCATTTAAGAGACTGGTCTTTTACTGTGTATGAGCACTGATGCCTTGTCTGGGCCTACCATAATCTTGCTCTGCTCGTTTTTGATTGTGCCGTGATTCTTTGGATGATTTCAGGTAGTATACCGGGCTTATAGTATGTGAGTAAAAGCCAGCCCGGGGCCTGCCAATCTTGTTACTCCGTCAGGTCTTTGATCGTCTAGTGATTCTTCGGAATCTCTCGGATGCACTGGCTATACGGCGGGTAGGTTACAGGTAGTAAACCAGGCTTGTTGCGAGAAAGAAATTCCCGATTCCCTGCAGTGTTTCTTTGACTTCGAAGTGGAGTTGTTATTTGCTGGTGTTGGTCATGTACCATGCATCGGTGACACTATCGGCCAAGTTGCAATGTCGAGTCGTAGGGATTAGTTCTCGTGACTAAACCTGGACGGCGCATCACCATGCCCCCCCCCCCCCCGGGAAGGTAGAGAGCCGGCATAACTCAGCATTGGTTGGCTTGTTGATTAGGATGGTGTGTGGGTCCTTTGCTCAAAGCTGGTTGCAGCCGTGGGACAAGTAGCGCTACTACGGTGATGAATTGGTGGGTCCTCGTCTTCGGGCTGGGATCTGCCATCCTGATCTGGAGTAGAGCCATTGGACCGGTGGCAAAAGACTTGGCTGATGAGCACTGTGGTCCCGACGTTCTAGGCTGGTCGAGCTGTTTGGACTGGTGGCGACGCTTTGGTGGTGAGCGACGGATCCCCCTTGCCTTCGTGCCGGCAGATCCCCATTCTAAACCGGAGTTGACCCTTCGGACAGAGTTGTAAGACTGATGCAAACGTAAGCTGTCCTATCGACGATCTCCCAATCTTGTCAGAATGGATCCCTTGGCTTTAGGAACGACGTTTCTTTCTAAGCTTGTCGAGCTGTTTGGACTAGTGGCTTTGGTGGAGATCGGCACACCTTTCGAAACCGGCTGTTGGACCGAGTAAGCAAGACGAGTGGTGAACACTCACGTCCTTTGGGTGCACTGTTCTGAACTGGTCGAGTTGTTTGGACTAGTGGCTTTGGTTGTGGGTCCTGCTAGCGGACCCCAATCCTCGTAAGTCAACCTGGACCGAATTGCGAGACTGGTGATGAGCTGTGTAAGTCCTCGATGTTGGGCTCGATGTTCTAAACTATGGTGGAGCTGTTTGGACTAGTGGCTTTTGCTTGGTGAAGATTGGGACGCCTTTCTGAATTGGGTTGAGCCGTTGGACTGAGTAGCAAAGACTTGGTGGTGAGCACTCGTTCCCTTGAGGGTGTGCTGTCTCTGAGCTGGTCGGAGAAGTTGGACCTTGCCTTCGTGCTGGCAGATCCCCGTTCTAAACTGGGTTGAGCCGTTGGACCAGTAGCAAAGATGTGGCGACGAGCAGCCTGGCCTCTTCTTCGGGCTTGGAAGGTTCTAAGCTGTTTTAGCCATTTGGACTGGTGGCAACGCTTTGGCAGTGAGCTGTGGGTTCGTCCTGTAGCACATCTCCAGAGTGCTGCCGGACCTAGCGGCAATAGTGGCTGTGAGCCCTTTAAGCTCGGAGAGGTCTCTTGGAATTGGTCGGAGCAGTAGGGCTAGTGGCTTCGTTTCGGTGATGAGTGGTACGCCATTCGGAATTGGAGTTGAGCTATTGGACCTGCAGCAAAGACTGGGTGGAACTTGTTGAAGGGCAGTCATTTCGAGCGTTGCCAGTGCTAAAGTGTGTGTTTGACAAGACATTCATGAACTAACTGTTTGATGAGGTGGCTAGGTGTCGATTTTTTTCTGACCTTTTTTTATTACCCCATATGGTGACAGTCAACATTGCAATACCCGAAGAATATGGCTTAGTCCAGATAATGCCAGACCCCGCAATGAGGCAGGGTTTGGCTTTATTTCTGACCTTTTTTCATTACAACATATGGTGACGGTTAACATCGCAATACCCGGAGAATTTGGCTAAAGTCCAACCCAAAGAAAACCCCACACCCCACCGTCACCTGATACCTGGCATTCGTCACGGTTTCAGACCCGGGTTGAGTCACTGAAGCCGCGACGAATACCGGGTCCAGCGACTGTGAGGTTATGGGCTTTTAGTCTTTTCCTGAAAAGTCAAAGTCACAGTTAGGCAAATGGAAAACATAATTCTGGTCAAAGGTTACAAGGTTTATTCGGCGTTGGCTGTACAAAGTTATACAAGTTTAATGAAAGTATAGCCAAAAAAAAAATCGAGATCCAGGTTATCTTTATGCAGGTGCCAGCAAGTTCGTCCAACCGTTCCTTCTTCTCGATCTTTCGTCCGTGCAGACGTTCGTGCAACAAGTGGCTCACCACCAGAGGTCTCGTGCCGTTCCTGTCTGTACTTCCTGCACACCTGGCATCTGCAGCTCCTCGTACTGTTTTCGTGGCGATGACTGGTACCCAAGACGGCTGTTAGTCTTATGGGGCGTGTCTTGCATACTCGATTGATGAGTTGGTTGGCCAGCGATCTTCGGTAAGTCAGCTGGGAGTGTTTGCCGGCCTTATAGAGGCCGCAGACCATGACCATGTTGAGCCTGGTGTTGACGATAATCTGGTTGGAGTTTTTGGAAGGTAGCGGTGCCTTCTAATCAACCTCCTGCCGACAAATAACGAGGAGATAAGGTTATTGGCCATGTCCACGCCATTCAACCACTCTGTGTAAGTGGTGGCTGCCGGTGGACAAGCGACTAGGTGTTCCTGGCCACCGATGAGTCTTCCGACGGTACATTTTCCGGCTAAGGGATCCACGTGGGTGCTGAGAAGAGGGACGGCCTTGGTGTCACACCAGATGCTCGACAGTAGCCGGTCACTCTGATGCAGGATACTGTCGCCACGTTTTGTGCTCCTTCTTGAATTTACGCAACTCCTCCATGAACTTGTATGGCATTCCGGTAGCATTGGCACGTAGGCTCCCGCATGCGAAGGTTCCTAGCTTGGTGTAGAGAACCTGAAACAGTAGTGCCGAAGTGAAGCGGTTGTTGCAGACAATGGTGTAAAACTGGTTGAGGTAGTGGTGTGTGGTGTAGATAATTGTGTGAGCCATCTTCTTGTTCTCGAGTTCCTTGGCGGGGGTCTTGGGCGGGGTCAATGGCCATGTGGCGCTTTTTTCTAATGTGTGCCTCGTCATAGAGGATGTAACCGTCGAATGTGTCGCAGAGAGTGAAGTGTTCAAAGCCGACCTTAATGGGCTTCTTGGGCTGGTATACCTTGATCTTGGATCTTCCAGTGTATGCAGTCATTGACTCGTCTATGCAGAGAACTGATCCGGGGTTCCTGCACTTGCGGAATGCCTGGTTGATAGCCTCCATCATCGGTCGAACCTTCATTAATCAAATTTGGAACAACTTTCGGCTGTCCGAAGAACCGTCTTTCACTGGTACCGATCCCCAGACTGCATCGCCCACGACCAGGCAAGCCATGGAAGAGCAGAAGGCCAAAGAGTATGTGAGAGCTCTTAACCTGTGGATCAAAATGAGAATTAAAAAATTCGGTTCCTACCACGATATTTATCAGATGACCGATGTTTTTCTCCTCGCGGACATTTTAGAAGACTTTCGTAAACTCTGTCTCCAAAACAATAAATTGGATCCCTGCTACTATATCTCTACCCCGGGTTTCAGTTGGGCAGCTCTCTTGAAAATGAACGAACCGAAATTGGAACTGTTCATTCACGTCAGTAAACACAATCTAGTATTTTCTGGCATCTGTGGCGGGGTTTCATTTATATGTAAGAGGTTCTCCGAAGCTAATAATAAATACCTGCCCGGTTTCAACCCTCACGAACCTTCCCTATACATCATATACTTGTAGATGAACAACTTGTATGGTTTTGCCATGAGCGCGCCTCTCCCCTATGACGAGTTCCGGTACTTGACGAAGGAAGAAATTAGAGCTTTTGATGTAGATACCGTGCTAGACGATACCGCTGTTGGGTACGTACTGGAAGTAGACCTAGAGTACCCCAGCGAACTGCACGATGCCCATAATGATTACCCGTTAGCTCCCGAGAATATCAAGATTGGGGAGGATCTCGTTTCCCCCTACGCGAAAAAACTGGCTAAAGACATAGATCATGAGATCAGATCGTCCTCTAAGCTCGCTCCAAATCTTCTGCACAAGAAGAAGTACGTTCTCCACTACTGGAATTTGTAAATTTTAGCTCCGTCACGGATAAGTTCTTCGCCATATCCGAAGGGTCTTAGCTTTCAACCAGAAACCTTGGATGGAAAACTATACAGAATTCAATACTGCTAAAAGACAACAATCAACCACTCCGTTCGAAATGGACTACTTTAAACTGCTAAATAATTCGGTTTTTGGAAAGACATTGGAAAATAAACAGAATCGGCTCTCCGTGAAATTGTGCACGGACGTTAAGAGAGCCATAAAATATACCTCCCAACCTCTCGCGGATTCTTTCAGGATCTTTAACGAAAACTTGGTACTGATTAACCGCCGAGCTCGAAGCGTTTGCTGCGACCTACCCACATGCTCCGGATTCAGCATCCTAGAACTATCAAAATTGTTTATGTTCGAGTTCCATTACGAGTACATTCGACCCAAGTACGATGATCGGGCCAGACTCCTATTTACAGATACTGACAGCCTGTGCTGCTAGATCGAAACGGAAGATGTGTACGAGGACATGCTTCGGGATCGAGAGCGTTTCGACACGAGTAATTACCCTCGCAATCACCGACTTTTCTCCAATGTAACCAAATTAGTTCTAGGTAAAATGAAGGACGAGATGGAGGGTGTCCCTATCTTAGGATTCGTAGGGTTACGATCGAAAATGTACGCGATAAAATCTCTCAAAACAGACACTAAGAAAAAAGCTAAGGGGATTCAAAAAGCGTTCGTTAAAAAAAACACTTGAGCTTCGAGGACTACGAATCAGTTTTAAAAACACCGACATCCCCGGTTAAGGAAGTTTGGTCAAAAATTTCCAGCGTGGGACATGAAGTTAACACCGTTAGGGTTTCAAAGTCCCTCCTATCAGCGTATGACGATAAACGTTTTATCTTGAATAACGGTACAGATACGTTAGCTATTGGTCACATCGATTCAGGCACTTGGAAAGAATATGAAGACAATTTCGATTCTGAGGTAGATATTTTAAGCGATGAGGAGGAGGAGAAGTTGCTCATATCGTATCGAATGAGAGAAAATGATGAATTGAACGATGCAAAAAAAGCTGAAGAGAGGGAGAAAGCGGCGGGTGAGCCATCTTATTAGAGAATTGTAGGAGAAAGTTGGTAGATCCTGTCATTTGGGAGAATGAGAGAAAAGCTAGGCGGAGAATGTTGGAAAAGGAAAGACGGGGTGCAATGTGCTCGGAGGAGAAAATATATAGATTAGAGAAAATTAGTCTCGAACGGGAAACTGAAGAGCGGAAAAAAGTTAGACTAGAGAAACAAGCCGCTAGAATGAAAAAGAGTCGCGCGCTCAAAAAATAAAAGAGCTCGTAAAGTCAAGGTTAATGAAACTTGTCCGCTTAATTCCATTGACAAATTATTTTACTCACCTGGAAAGTATATAAAGAAATTGAATCCCTATTCTTCTTTAAAAATCATGGCGGAACTATATAAAAAAGTAGTTACATTTGTCTGCAAAAAATGTTTGCTAGAATTTGCATCGAAAGCAGAAGTTTAAACACATTTAAAAATGTGCAAAATACACTACATTGGAAAGTTTAAAATCACTCCGATGTATTGTCACGTATGTAGAAAGTATTTTGATCCAAACATGGAACGATTGATCAATCACCACATCATTTGACACCGTCTCATTCTACCCGATTATGAATAATGATACTCCAAAAAGAAAAGAATAATCTATTAGGGACTCAAAGAGTGAGTGTATCTTAACATACGCTTCTATTCATTTAAGACTGTTTATATTATCTGTCCAACTATTATATTGGAGTCGTAACCTTTCCATTTAACGAAATAAAGCCTTTTCCCATCTTTATCTTTCTTACTGCGTATCACTTTTTCTACTAAAAACAATTCTGGAACTAGGGTTTTTTGAATTTCTTGTTCGTAGAACCCACCCAATACCGCTTCACCCTACTCGTCTTTTAAAAGATAAGTAACCAGTTCGGTTTTTTGCACTTTGCGAATGGTGAAAACTTCGTTAGTAAAATTTTGTAAATACCCTTTATCAAAAATTTTAACTTTATTTCCTAAGGCAAATTTTGGCTTTGTTAACGGTTGGTTTGACTTAATTCTCAGCAACGATTCGTGACGTCTGGTTACTTCCCACGGTTTTAATTTAGTTGTAGAGTGTACTGTGTCATTGTACTGCGAAACTAGCTCGTCGGTAATGTGTATCCACTGGTATGACCCCCTGCTTAGTGAATCTTTTCCACATTGGAGTTTTCAGCGTTCTACAATGCTCGCTTTCTTCTCAGAGTGGGTAGAGTACATGTTGATGTTATGATGCTTAAGGAATGCTTTGAAGTTTTTATTGTAGAATTAAGCCTGTAAATTTTTAGGGGGTGCCGTTCCTTCGAGAATCTTCTTAAAAGCTTCCGTAACAACTACATCGGATTTTGATTTAAGGGGAATCGCCCAAGAAAACTTGGACATGACGTTAATGCAAGTCAGTAGGTAGTTAAATCCTTTATTAACGTTAGAATCCTTTCCGCCTCGGAAAATGTTTCCACGTCGGTTTGTGGAGTTCGTTTATGAGTTGATCCATTTCGTTTTTTTTTTCTTCCCATTCCGAACTTGAGCTTCGTCCACATGATTTTTTTAACGATCGCAGAGGCTAATTTTTCTCTCCAAGAGGTCGAAGGATCCTTAGGTACTTTTCGAGCTTTAGATATAAGAATTTCATCGGCGACGTGCTGTTAGTTTAAATTTGAACTTTTTGAGTAGGCAATGTCGTGTTCTTTACACGCCTCATCCAGTTTATTTATTCCAGGATCCCCTCTAGCTAATCTCTGATTTAGTTTTGTTCCTGGTCCGCAATATTGATATCCGGGTAAATGTACTTCTACCGGTAAATGGTCTATGATTTTATTTACGATCCCTTTCCCAGACTTGATGAAGGATGCTCTTCTTGTTCCGCACATTTCGCAAAAGTAGACTTCCATGCTTCTGTTATTTTTCGATGTAATAATAGTAGGAGTTTCGGACCGGTCAGGTGTGGATCGTTTACATTTCACGCAATACTTGATCTTGGCCTCTTTTTTTATTATACAAAATTTTTTTATCGTAGACCTAAATTCTGATAAGTGTTCTTTTTTTCTCAGGCAGTGATGACTCTTCGTTGTTCCAATTCCGATAAAATTTCTATCATTTCGTTCCTGTGACCATCATGACCCGCTTGGGCTGACCCGTACAAAAGTCCGAGTCTTTCGACCAGATCGTTAGGATCGTCGTAATACCTGTAATCCACCCTGCTCCCAGTTTTTTTTACCATACCAGTTCCCTTTTTCTTCTTTTTCATATCCTCCCAGATAGGACCGATTATCGACACGTACTTGGCACTACGATTCGACTTAGGTTTTCGAGTGCCTGGATCGTTGTTTTGATTGATAGCGTGAGTGTTTTTTAAAAGAGAAGCGTAACTCGCCTTGACTTCGGGAGCGTACGACGGTTCCTTCAAATCCTTAAAAACCAGCAAACTCCAAAGTCCTCGTCTTCCCGCGTACTGATTACCACCGACCACTATGTCGTTCTCGGATATTTTTACGGGTTTATTAGCGATGCTCATTTCTCCAGTTTTCATGTCGTATTGCAGTCCGAAGACAGGATCGGTCTCTTTGGGATTTTCGAAAAATTTCATCAGGAAATATTTCGCCGTTTGGCCTATGACTTGGCCAGGTAACAGTTATCCAAAAATCTGAGGGTTGGGAAATTTGGATGTTCTGAAGCGTCGACACGCGTCTGTTTTGTATTGCCGAAAGTGTGGGGGTGACTTTCAAACCCGTACTGATAGATGCGTATTCAGTTCGCTTAGCTGGAGTCGAGTATTCGGAAAGATTGGGATCTCGCGCTATTGGAGTTGAATGCTCGACGGAAGGTTTCGGCGATTCAGACTTCTCCGTCTCGTTCCGCGTGGTTTCCCACTCTTCATCATCTTCATCCTCGGATTTATAATTTTTTTATGGGAGTAATAATTCGTATACGTTTTAGTTGTTTTCTCGTTGGAAAACCGGCAATAGGTTTCGCAGGACTCACTACGGGTGGTGGTGGATTACAACGGTAGGTTTCAAAGTACTAACGACGGGTTTAAAAAATTCTTGTAAAGATTCTTCTTGATCTCGTTCGTCCAAACGTTAATTCAAAATTTTTTCCCGTAAACGTTTTTTGAGATTTACTATTTCACGTCACGTTTCTTTTCCATGTTATCTTTTTTTCTTTCTTTTGTTTGTATCATCGAACGAAAACGTATGTTTATAACGTCCCTCGTTCAACGTTTTGTCGATCGATAAAAACCCGTACGGATCGTCGCAACACGTTCTAAACAACGTTTTAAACTACGGAAATTCCATGTCAGGACCGACGTGATTTTTGTGTAAATGTTTCTGGTTTAAATCATCAACGGGAAATACGATTAATAAATTGGCGTTATCTCTAACCACTTGTTTGGGAATTCTGGTGTAAGACTGACTGCAATAAAAACCGTCGGCGTTAGAATGACGGTCTTGAGCGAAGTAACATTCTATGTTTTTTTGTTTGTCTAAAAGAACATCGTCAAAAACCACGAGATTACGAAAATTGGTGTCCAATTCCTCGGGAGGAATTAAATCGTTTTGAGAGTCGTGAAAACTCGCTATCTCCCGCCCTACGGTGCCCTCAATTTCGGAAAATATATTCTGTAAAGCTCTGTATTTCGCTTAACACAGAGTTTTGCTGTACACGTATAATCTGGCGTAATCCAACCATCATTCGTTACAGATAAAATTAAACACTAAGTTTGTCTTCCCGCAGTTTGCCGGTCCTATAATCAGGCATCTGATGTTTGAAGGTAGAAATGGGTGATTTTTGGGTTTCTTGGTCGGCACGAAGAAATCGTAATTTTGAATATCCATCGTTTTTTCTTATTCAGAAATTAAACTCATAAAGTCTTTATCCGAAAACTTTTCGTTGGATGTATTAGACTCGACGACACCGTAATCTACGTTACACCAACGTTTTACGGTTCTGGGAGCGTTGTTGCTGATGTACACGGAGTTAATTTTACCACTAACTTCCGACAAGGACATACTACTGCACGGAGCCAAAATAAACAACGGTTTTTCTATAACATTTTTGTTAAGTTTTCCTTTAGTTTTGTGGATGTTGTTGTACACCCACGTTCTGAGACATAGCGGCTTATCCGACTCACCGTCTGCCTTTTGACAAAATGGGTAGCAGGTGGAAGCTGGGTGTGAGTAATTTGGGTAACTGAACATTGTCAGAGAAACGGGTTTCTGCTCGTCGGTTTCAATTTCTAATTTTTCGCAGATGTATCGTTTTTCATCGCGGTTTGAGATTCGGGGGTCGACGGAGAAATCCATCCCTTACACCTGGAATCTTTGTTCAAAATGGGAGAACCTATTCCTTTTAAATCTTCGAATTCTACGGAAGGAGATAAGACGTACTTTACTCCATTTTTTTAATTCGTCGCATTCGTCCATACTAGGTAGAATGAGACATTTTTGAAATTTCTTATTCCTTTTGTTTATATATAAAAAAAAGAATCGTTAAATTGCCGGTTAATAAATTTGGACAATCTTTGAAACGAACGCAAAGAGATGGGAAAGGGGTTCCGGGTATAGGATTTATATTAGACCTGAACCATGATTACGACATGCAGAATAAGTGACTTACTAAAGTCGGAGCTGTCACAGAACTCGAAGATGTCGCAATTTATTCCCAATTTACCAAATTAGAAAATGACGAGAAAAAATTTAGAGCCGACGTTGGATTGAAGAAAGATGCGGATGGACATTTTAATGCTGAAAAGAAACGAATTAAAGATGTCGCACCCCCTCCCAGTCTAGGGACGTTGCTACGAAAGAATATATCGATGCAAAAGTTGTGCCAGATTATAACATACGAAACAATCGTTTAATTAAACTCGCTCCGGGGATAGAACTCGAAGATACTGTTACCTATTCTCAATTAAGCGAGTTAGGAACCAACCTATCTTCTTCGATAGATAATTTGAAGGAGTACGTGACGCAAAAAATCGACCAACGGTTGCATCTAAAACTGATCCTTAACGTAATTTTAACTCTGATCGGGAATTTGATGCGGGGAAATAAACGTTTAACTAAAGTTGCTCCTGGCACAGATGCAGAAGATGCTGCAACTTATTCTCAGCTAACCGATTTAGAAACAAAATTGGAAAAACTTAAAACTGATCTATCTACAACTTTCCAAAACGTCGTATATTTAGAGAGGGGAGAATTCTCAGCGAATAATAAACTCATTACAAACTTGGCACCACCATACACATATCATCACGCAACCACTATGGAATATGTCCAAAGTATTTGTCCAATATTAATCAGTTTTCGGGCAAGTGAGCCTATCCATTAAGGTGATTTTTTCACGTGCATCAATAACTATCCTCATCAACACATACAAATAACAACACAGTATTATTTGTACGATGTGGTGATATCTACCCCCGGGTGGAGAATTACATCTCTTTATAAAAGTTTGACCTTACGATGTATAAGAAGTGGAAATGCTATAAATCTGAAAAACTATAAATATGATGAAGATATCAATAACCAATATTTTCAACTTTGGCCAAGATGCAGAACGAGAGTGGGTGACAGTTTTAATCATTGTGAAACGGATCCAGATTATTCTACAGGTGGATCAATGTTGTTTAATGAATATTCATAGATTTATATAATGTCCGAGGTTGACTTTCCACATAGTACAGATGTTCAAGTAGATTTATAATTTCCTGACAATCTGTAAAGAGGCGATAAGATTGCATAACAGAACAGTGAAATTTGTCATAAAACAGGATTGATAATTTTAGTTTAAAAAGTCCACGTAAGTTTCCGTTAAATTAGATTTGTACATACACTCCCAATAGCAAATAATTTAAAGAACCATCTCATCCAAAACCATCTCGTAAACGCCGCTATTTCCGAATGCTCTTAAAAAATACAAACAGAAATGTCCGCACCATATTTGATTAAAGTTCTGCACTCTGTCGTGATTGTATTTAACGGGACCCAAGTACTCGGCAATCGATGAGGGAGGTTCCAAATTACCGAAACTGTCGAAATAGCAGGGTGTGTCCATAATCGTCGAGTAAGCATACAAACAAAAATTTCCGCACCATATTTGATTAAAATTCTGAACTCTGTCGTGATTGTATTTAACGGGACACAAGTACTCGGCGATCGATGTGGGAGGTTCCAAATTACCGAAACTGTCGAAATAGCAGGGGGTGTCCGCAGTCGTCGAGTAAGCCACCCAATGACTCCCGTCTCCATCGTGAAAATCTTCGAGATTAACGATACCGCATTCGCCGCGAGGTTTAGGTTTTAGCGGCAGACGATCCTTGCTGAAAGTACCCCAGTATTTAGGAATTTTCAAGACTTTGACCAATCTATTTAAATCGAGATCCGTTAATGGTTTAGTAAAATCGATCAGACCTTCACTGGTCTTAGAAAGAGCCCTCTGCCACGCTTCCCTTTTTTTTTTTCTTCAAACCCGAACCTTCCATTTTCTTTTTATGTCTCACCATCTCATCCAACACCTTAGCATCGTTCTGAGCTTTCTTAACAGCCATAGTAATGCCCGCAGCACCACCAGCTAGACCTACTACTCCGGCTATGAGTGGACCGAGTAACGCTAACAACGGTAAAAACCCACCTCTTTTTTTCCCGATTTTTTTACGTTTTACGATCTTGCTTCTTTTAATTTTTTGTTTCCCCATCTCTCTTTTTTTTAATAAATCACTTCGACTTCGCCTTTATCCAATTTCAAACTCATTTTTCTATCTCCAATCAACAGCGCGTGACACGTCGTGTTAGCTGGAACTGCGGCGTTAAATTTCAACTTTACTTGCACGTCGACTATGCCGGACTGAAGTCTCTCCGATTGCTTGGAACAGTCCAAAACCACTAGAGGATACGTCTTTTTAAACTGCACCGAATCGATACACAAGTCCCCGACATCGTACAAAGCGCGTCTAAACTCTTGAGCCATTCTATACAGGATCGAGTATTCTCCATTAGCGTAATTTACGTTCAAGTCCAAGAACGGGTAACGTTCGGAATTTAAAGTTACGTGAGCGTCTTGAAGACTGCAGTGATCGAATACGGCTGGATTTTTAGTTTGCACATCTTTTCTATCAGTCTAAAGAGCTAGAATGACCCACCTCGGTTTTTCGACGGCCGAAGTAGTAAGCACGTGCCATGTGAAACTAGTGCTCTGAGGAAGTTTGCAACTATCGTAATGTCAGTGCCTAAAACCCAAGTCCACGTTCATCCCACCTTCTATGTAGCTAAAAAGCCTAAGTTTTTGCTCATCAGATGTGGTTACGTGCGGTACGTGCCATGAAACGCTACTCAATTCGACTTTCCCAACGGCTGTTGCAGCTGCCCTGAATACAGCATCGTCATTGCTCGCCCTAGACAATGTTAGGACATGCTTGACACCGTACAGCACCTTGTCATAATTTTCGAAAAATCCCATGCAATGTTTTAAAGGAATGGCGAACGAGAAGCTTCCTTTAGGAGTTGTATCCTTTACGATGATGGAATGTCGTAATTTGAATCCGATGTTATCGTTCATACTGGCCACGGAAGACTCTGCCGCATCTAACGCCCAGCAGTTCCCCAGCAACGACACTTGATCGGTCGAACCGTACGTAAGGAGGCCTTTCATGAGAGTCTCATAACCGGGGTAATTTAATTCGTCCTCTAGCTTATCCCCCAAGTGATATTTAATGCTGGAAAACAGGTACATGGAACCATTATTGATGAGAGACACTTCGTCCGCATTGGCAAAACTAGAACCGTCAGTGTTCAGTAACCTGACTTTAATCAGAAGATAACTATTCGCAACGTGTAGGAACAAATCCTGATTTTCAATTACGATTCTAATTTCCGAATTGACGTTGTTTAGATTCATTCCTACTATCGGATTGTATTCGTGAAATGCGTAGCTCTCCACGGAAGAATCTTGTTGTAAAGATTCGTTTATATCGAGGTAATGTTCCGTTAAACTCATCTTCTTGCTCTCGTTATATATTTGATGAATGCTGCGTTTTTTGCCCTTAATTGATTATTATCTACAACAAATCCTTTTCCAATTATTCTTTTTTTTCTTTCGAATACTAACATTTTTTTTTTAATACGTACAAAATTATTTTTTAGACCTCAGATGAAGTCTGACGGTAAAGGTTTCCCCGTTTAAATTTATCATTTCGTTATCTTGAGAAGTTAACCAAATACGAATATTACGAATTTTGTCGGTAGTTACGGGAAGGTAAATTAAATTTTGAGGGGAAATTATCATCTTATAACTCGGTGGCACTCCCAGAAAAAAAAAGTATATTATGCAAGGTTGAGTGTCGTCATTCACGTAGGAAAACCCAATTATGTTGGTATGAACGAAAATTGTATTGAGCCCCATTATATCCACGGATTTTTGACCTTCCTGAGTTTTAGTATAAGTTCCCTGTAGGAACCCTAGAACCGTTCCTAAATTATTATCTCCCAGATGCCATAGAGCGGATTA
Organism: Lithobius niger; assembly: GCA_023313725.1. Lineage (NCBI taxonomy): Eukaryota > Metazoa > Arthropoda > Chilopoda > Lithobiomorpha > Lithobiidae > Lithobius > Lithobius niger. The sequence continues at coordinate 20,818 of JAHWFP010107412.1, forward strand.
TTTATAACCTAATTTGTTTTTAAAGTATTGTGATTCGGTTCTAAAACAATGGCATTTTTTTCGTGACCACTTCCTTCCAAAGTAGACTATAAAGTTGTTCAAGTCTGAAATTTCGTCGGCGCCGCGAACGACTCGCACCTCGATCCAATTCGCTCCACCATCGAAGGTGTACAAAAATTCGTTGTTGTCAGCATGTACGTTAAAAATGCTGTAGTACGTACCCAACGAAACGAGTGCTATTTCGTATTCTTTTTTAGGGTTTAGATATATCGGCGTTTTCAAGTTACAGCTTAGTTCAGCACCTACACCTGTTAGAATGATTGAACTTGAATCCGTGACTTATCTTTTTTAAATTAATATTTACATTCATTTTTAAGGGGAGGTTCACCCTGAAACATACCTCTCCTGTTTTTTTCCCTGGGTTTTGTATCCCCTGGGTTTTCTGATGTGACGCAACAGCCCAATCGCCTTTTTAGACTACTGACAAGACATTCGTAAACTAGCTGTCTGACGAGGTGGCTAGGTGTCGAACATTGGGACGGTCGTGTTTTTCGACGAGTTCCGTTATGGTTGAAAGGTTAGCTAGTGTAGTGATCCACCCGAGGCCAGTCTTTCCTTCTGGTCTTGAAGGTTAGCCTATCGATGACTGTCGATCATGAGGGTGTGGTGGTGGGCCGAGACCTCTACTTCCTTACTTACTAACTGACAAGCCTAAGGATGACCCTTACTAGATGATGACTTGGTGACTTAAGCATGTGGTGAAGTCCAAAAAATGGGACTTTGTACTAAGGGATGGACTTGGTCTCGACCATCCCTGAATCAAAAGAGACCCGCATACTAGTCAAGCTCTGCAATGGTGGAATTTGGCTTTTTTTACCCTTAAAATGGTGTCTGTTAACATTGCAATGGTGACGGTTAACATTGCAACACCCGGAGAATTTGGCTAAGTCCAAGTCTTGCCAGACCCCGCAATGAGGCAGGGTTTGGCTTTTTTCTAACCTTTTTTCATTACCCCATATCGTGACGGTTAACATAGTAATGCCCAATGAATAAGGCTAAGTCCAGATAGTGCCAGACCCTGCAATGATTCAGGGTTTGGCTTTTTTTCTGACCTTTTTTCATTACCCCATATCGTGACGGTTAACATCGCAATACCCAGAGAATTTGGCTAAGTCCCACCCAAAGAAATCCCTACACCCTACTCCCAAAGAAATCCCTACACGCCGCCGTCACTTGAGACCTCGCATTCGTCGCGGTTTCAGACTCGAGTTGAGTCCCTGAAGCCATGACGAATACCGGGTCCAGCGGCAGTGAGGTTTGGGGCTTTTAGTCTTTTCCTGAAAAGTTAGTGTCACAGTTAGGCAAAGGGAAAACATAATTCTGGTTAAAGGTTTATTCGGTGTTGACTGTACAAAGCTAAACAAGTTAAATGAAAGTTCAGCCTAAAAATCGAGATCCTGGCGATCTTGATACAGCTGCCAACAAGTTCGTCCTCCATGCCTTCTTCTCGAGCTTTTGTCCGTTTGTCAAGTTTGTGCAACAAGTGGCGCACCACCAGATGGTCTCGTGCCGTTCCTGTCTGTACTTCCTGCACACCTGGCATCTGCTGCTCCTCGTACTCTTTTTGTGGCGATGACTGGTACCCAAGACGGCTGTTAGTCTTATGGGGCGTGTCTTGCATACTCGATTGATGAGTTGGTTGGTTGAGCCTGGCGTTGACAAGAATCTGGTTGAGTTTTTAGAAGAAAAGGTAGCGGTGCCATTTAATCGACCTCCTACCGACGTTGAACGAGGAGATGAGTTGATTAGCCATGTCCACGCCATTCATGCAGTCTATGTAATTAGTGACTGCCGGTGGGCAAGCGACTAGGTGTTTCTGGCCCCTGATGAGTGTTCCAACGGTACATTTTCTGGCCAAGGGATCCACGTGGGTGCTGAGTGGGGGGACGGCCTTGGTGTCACACCAGATGCTCAGCAGTAGCAGGCCATTCTGACGCAAGATACTGTCGCCATGTTCGTACTCCTTCTTGAATTTGCGCAATCTTCCGTGAACTCGTGTGGTATTCCAGCAGCATTGGCGCGTAGGCTGCCGCATGCGAAGGTTCCAACTTGGCATAGAGGACCTGAAACAACAGTGCCGAAGTGAAGCGGTTGTTGCAGACGATGGTGTAACCCTGATTGCGGTAGTGGCGCACAGTGTATAATGTTGTGTGAGCTATCTTGTTGTTCTCGACTTCCTTGGCGGGGTCTTGGGCGGGGTCAAAACCCATGTAGCGCTGTTTTCGAATGTGTGCCTCGTCGTTGAGGATGTAACCGTTGAACGGATCGCAGAGAGTGAAGTGTACAAAGCCAACCTTGATGGGTTTCTTGGGCTGGTATTCCTTGATCTTGGATCTTCCAGTGTATCAGTCATAGAATCGTCTATGCAGAGAACTGCTCCGGGGTTCCTGCACTTGCCGAATGCCTGGTTGATAGCCTCCATCATCGGTCGCACCTTCATTATTGCATCAATGACCTCCTCGACCTTCTGCTCTTCCATGGCTTGCCTGGTCGTGGGCGATGCAGTCTGGGGATCGGTACCAGTGAAAGACAGTTCTTCGGACAGCCGAACGTTTGTTCCAAATTTGATTGAACCTCGTTCTGGTAAAGGTCGATTTGATGGAGAGGTTTCCCAGGTCTGGTGACGTGGACCAATACTGTGCCATCTCCGGCAAGCTGTTGTAACCTATGATTACCAGTATTCCAATGAAAGCCAGAAACTCGTTCTTTCGTCAAGGGTACCCATGTGGAAGTGGGATGTCGTTTTTTCCGTTTTGGCGATGTTTGGCAGGCTTGCGTGGTTGTCATTACTGCTTGGTATTGGCTGGAGTTGGAGTTGGAAGTGGCCTCTGCTTGTTCCCCTGGCTGAGGGACTTGGGACGAGACGACCGTTGATGGTGTCTCCTTGGCATCTAACTCTTGGCTAGAGTTGGAAGTTGTCCCTGCTTCTTCCCTTTGGATTTGCGCCGGCTGATTCGGCGATGTTGATGACGAGGACTCTGACTGGCACTTGAGTGTCTTGTCCACCTCTGCACACATCTGCTCTAGCACGAACCGTTCTGTGCTCAGATCGTCTTGGGGTTGTACTGGTGCAGCGCTTGGCTGAGACTGTTGTTGGCTGAAACGGTGATTGGCATATTGGGTTATCCTGGCATGGCACTTCTTCTGGAGGTAGCCACTTCGAGGAGGCAATAATCGTTTCCTTTTTTGGCATGGGGCGGCTCAGGGAACATATTACTTCTGTAGATCTTGTCGTACAGTATGTCTTGCCAACGTCGTTTCATGGCTTCTAGTTTACACGTTTCCAGTGACGGTGGCAGTGATTGTAGGGGTGGTGGCTCGACTATGTTGGCCGTCGTTGTGGTGGCTCTTTCTTCCTCCTCCTCCGATGAAACAATGCAGGTTACCTCCTCAGATTCTTTATAATGACTTATGAATCTACCCGAAAGATCCCGAGGGATGGGAACGACTCCTCTTTTGGTTCGTCTCATAAATAGCCACTGCTGCAATGTTGCGACTTTGGCTTTTCGCTTGCGATTTTAGCCGGACCGTAGTTCTCTGGTCGACGAGACCTCCTCTGCTGGTGTGGGACGACGTAGTAGGACCGACCAACCGGGCTCATATGTGAGCGACGTCGCTTCTGATGATTGCAGGTCGGACAACATGGCATTGGAATGGGGGGTAATAGGCAAGGTTTCTGTTAAGGTTGGAGGTCGTGGTGAACTGTCTGGCCTTGCTTCTTCCTCCTCACTGCTGGACATCGTAAGGTAGGCATCGTCATCATCCTTTGACTCGGTTTCTTTTAGTTCGTCATCTAACTCATCCTCATCGTTGACTGATTCTTGACTGCTGCCTTCGTAGTAGTCCTCATTTTTCTTGCAGTAATATGGGTACTCTGATTCGTCCTTCTCCCCGGCCACATCTGATTCTGGCATTGGCGGCTGTTCTTGGCTCGACCCTGCTGCTTATTCCATGTGGACGTCTGGTTGTGGTATTCCCAGCTGTGGTTCACTCGGAATTCCAGTGTGTAGCAAAAACTGGCGGTAAGTGATGCAGGGTTGTGATGGACGTTGTGGTAGTGGTGGTGGAACTAATGATTCGACTGTTGTGTTGGCCACGGCGATATTGTCCTCCACGGCCGATGGCTCCCGTGAGTCGAAATCCCTGCATTGCCTTTTGGTCCTGGTGTGTTGGCTGACGTGACGTTCCGTTTGCTGCGTTTGGCATTGCTGGTCCTGTCGTCCATGACTTGGTTGGTCCTCCTTATGATGAAATCTGCGGTCTCCCCGAATAATTCCATGAAAAAATCCAACGCCTTGCTCTTCTTCTTGCATCTGCCAATGTAGCCCATTGGAGGTCTGGAGAAACCTTTCTTGTCCTGGTACTCGCTCAGCTCTTCCATCCAAACCCGATGAAGTTGCCGCCGAGTCTTGCCAGCTCTAGACTTCTTTACTACGGGGTAGCTGGGAAAGTAGTCCATCGGTGCCGCTGCAGCCGTCATCCTGTCTGCCCGCTCCTGGTCGAAAAAATGATTCACATGCGGCGAATAGGCTGTTATATACGGCTATGCATGACCACTGCGCATCGCTTCTGCTCAAATGTATGCAAGATCGTGAAGTAGTTGCTACATGATACAACATTTTGCAATATTGTGCAACTCCCGTGGAACCCGCATTTGGGGGTGGGATAGCAGGATGTGATTAGACCACGCGGAAACAGCAACCGGTCATGAAGGGCAATGGGCTGGAGATTGGCAGACGCTTCAAGTGATCATCAATTGTGTGGCTTTCGATAAAGCCGCGTGCCGTTGTTGCGAACATGATGTTTGGCATCGGAAATTAGAGGGCATTGCGGACAAGCCCACGCCTTGCTGCCCGACATGCGGGTTCGAGACCAAAAAACAAAAAAGGCAGGAAACAACATGAGAAAGGAGTGGCAGGGTGATTGTAGGATGGAGAATGGAATTTCCGAGGGAAAAGCTGATCAATGGACATGTGACATGGATCCCAGTTTTCTAGACGTTCCCGAAACAGTGTTGCTGAATGGCTATTGCAACGGTACCATTAGCCAATAAGGTGCATCAACACCTTGAAGTTGTACTCAGTTAGTTTATTCACAAGACTTCGTGGGAATTTGTCCTTTAAGATGTTCAATGTGGTTCAGTAGGAAAGCTCTAGGAGTAGGCTAGACTAGGTTGCATTTTGGAGAGATGATGAAGGTTTGGGATCAGCTCCCAGAGTGAGAAGCAACTGGCAGTGCAGCCTCTTTTATGCATTGGGCTGGTTACAAGAGTGGTACAAAGGTGGAGCTACAATATGGCCTACCAGCCTTTAGTACTTACTATACTTGATTTAATACAGAACAATGATATAATGACAACAAGATATATTCAACAACTTTATATAGCCTAAGGCAAATGGCCCCAGGTAAATCTACTACAAACTTGGGTTCCCCCAAGGGTTCCCCATTTTGAAAGAAATGCCATCGTTTCCTCACAAAAAGATAATAATAATAATAATAATAATAATAAAGTAGGAAATAAAAATATCAAGCAAAAACACTTAAAAAATATGCACAACATTTATACATAATGCAATTACACAATTCTGAGAAATTACTAAAAAATAAAACAGAGAAAAAGCCAGCTAAATCAGATATATTTGTTGCTATAGGCATGTTAACTTCTCGGTCTGAAATGATAAATGTGTTTTTCTGCCCGAGCGAACTTCAACACTCCTCCACACAAAAAGTGCTTTCTAAAATTTACGTGATCATTTTAAGCTTTTAAAGTTAGCATGTCACTCAAAATTATTTGCTGTGTATTAGTTAAAATATTGGGTATATTTGCATAAAATCATCAGAAGCCTAACAATTTTCAAAAACACATCGTAACTGAATTACCATTATGAAAAATTACGAAAATTGGCTGGCCGTACAAGTTTTAGATTTATGTGATATTTTGCGTAATTGAGATTTAAGCTTTGTAAAAGCATTCTCACACTTTGACATGCACTTTAGTCCACAATTAAAGTTTTAAGTATTCATTTGCAACCTTTCTATGATGCAAAAAGTCCTAATTACTTACCCCAAATCCGAAAATCTAATAAAATTCCAATAGCATCTTGTATAATATGTAGCTATGGCAGATTTTTGTTTTAACAACTGATCAATTTAAACACGTGTAACAAACTGTGGTTGTATTATGAAGGTTTTATTCACATTCAAAATCGTAAACATCGACTCGTAACTCAGGAATCAACAAATTTTGGTTAGGTTACATAGTAACTTATTACCATGAAAAGTTTTATTTCGAGTTTCTAGTTTTCAAATTATTTTGTCCACCCCAAAGAGAAAATTTGTATATTGCTAGGGTAATGCATGCAAAACATACGTGCATTAGCACGATTTTAATGGAGTTTAAATTCCATTTTCATTTTTTCTTGACCAACTTCAAGATGACGGCATTGCAGGGAGCAAAAAAAACTCAATTGAAAAGAAATGTGATTCCTTAATACATTTAAAAGTGACGCTGACCTTCAGCATGCAATCTTTATCTCTGGAAAGAATCTTTTGAACAAAATCTTCAACTATGAATTCTGATTGTCCTTCCAAAATTAGCTTTTTTGCTTATCACGTACCATCCTTGCTCGAATTGTGGGACCCATCCTTTGCACCTAACCACGCCAATTTTGAGAATTTCAACGATAGTGAAGCTATGGACACCAGCAAGGACAATTCTGAACCTCCGCTAAATTATGTTCATGATTCTCCTTCACCTGATTTAACCATGGTAAAATATTGAAGACGTAATTGCTTTATAAATATTGGACTGATGATACTCATCACTCATTCTAAAGCAATTACGTCTTCTGATGAGGTAACTATCAAAGCCTCAGGAAGCTATTTTATATTTTAGCCTTCCCTATCTATTCGTAATTATTGTTTCTTAATTTCCCCCTTTTTATTTTTAGGTCTAATACAATTCACTGCTTCTCAAGGCGTCTTCGAAATTTATCCTACTACTAGATTTTTTGATAATTATTTGATGGTTCCGTAGTAGTCAGCCCTACCTCCAAAGTAAATTTTGAAGAAATTTTCACTAATGAAGATTGCTATGATGTTGACAATTGAATTCTGCACCTTTAGTCTAAAAGAAATTGGATGTTTTATTAATTTTTTGGTATCTCTTAACCTTAACCTTAATTACCTTCACCTGTAAGTTTTTTAAGTAAGAAAAAAAGGAATGTTTAGATTTGTTGTGTTTTTCCTTGTTAAGGTATTTTTATTTTTTCCAAAATAGTTCACATCTTGGGATTAATTTAATCACTTTGATAGGTTTGTGTACATCTGTGAAGATATATCTCACTTCACACTATGCTGAATTTTTCTTAAGCTATACTGTAACAATTGGAAAAAAGAATTCCTGTGACACCTAGGACTTATAAATCTTATTAGGTTAGTTTTTATTTATAGGTTAATTTTTGTTTTAGGCTATCTTGCATGAAGCATGGAAAGTGTTTTTAGGTTAGGATAAAATTTAATTTTTTATAGGTAACCTATTAGTTAACCTAACCTAACCTCAAGTAAACTTTTACCGTTACATTAAGATTATTTTAATATTTGCACACATCAGTCAGGACAATACCTGGAATAAAAAAGTTCAGTTATATCTTCTACAAATAGCGAAATAAGTTCAATTTGAATTTAGAACTGTCTTTTAATTAAGAGTGCATGTTGTACTAAAAGTTATTAGTTTTGGTTAGAATTCTTCAAATTTTGAATTTTCAATTCGGTTAGGCATAGCTTTTAGCTGTCAAGTTAGTTTCAAATTCTTGCAAACCTGTGTCACTCTAGTGGCTTCTCACACCTTCCATAATCACACATAAATAATCTACGTTACATAAATACTTACTAATTACACCAGTTTCTAAGCACAAAGCTGATAAACCACAGGGCTAATTTTCCTAACGATTTTATAATTCCCTCCGTATTTTGACATATTTTTTTAAATAACGAATTTATTTTTACTACTCTTTGGTTCACGTTTCACCCTAACTTTCATATTTATGTGACTAACACAAACTAAATAAAAGAACAGGTGTGGACGATTTGTAACGAGTATTTAATAATGCAAGGGCTTATATAACCTTACATGATCACACGGCCTGGGTCTCAGCAAGTGTAATGACAGGGTGCTCTCTAAAGGAACGAATCAGGAGAGCACCCTGCTAAGAAAAATCTAGTAAAATTTTCTGACTAAAATTCTATGGATATTTTCACGTTTCTACTCTCGACAGATAATTTACTCAAAATCTACCCCAATATACCCAAGTTGATAGCTGTAGCCACTAATACATGCACAAGCTGTGGAGCTCGTTTTTTTTTTGTTGTATTATCGGTTCGCGTGGGTGTATTATCACGTACGGAAGTTATATTATCAATCAGGGATATTATACCAAGGCATTGGGAATAATAACAGATATAATGATTTTTTTAATATATGTGTGTGGGACTTAGAATGGTAATACAACTGAACTAAGTTATATGATTTCCAATCATGCCAATAAACATAAGTACTATATACAGATAATCAATACAGTGTGTGCAT
>JAHWFP010107420.1:0-11480 GCA_023313725.1 Lithobius niger
TGAGAAGCCTAGAATCCCTGGCTATTCAACACCACAGCCGAGAGAAGGCTGTGCTGATGAATATCCAGGGACCGTCAAACCCTAACATTCAGTTCCTGCTGAGAGGAGGTTTAATAAGTTGCTGCGGGAGAAGTGATGCACTGGCCTGCAAGTTAAGGAGGCTATGGCCTCGCGCCGCATTCCAACGGACGATAGCACGAAGTAAGCGGTGATGTGGTAGCCTGATGAAGACAAGTCGTTCAGAGCCCCTCCAACTCCAGAAAACCTGACTGTCAAAAATTTGCAAGGATATTGGGAGGGTAAATATCCTTAACTTTGAATTCTAAGCGTAAAAAAAACCGTAAACAAAAATAAAAAATAAAATAAAATGCCTGGTTGCCTGGTGCTTTAATTTGCCATCTCGCCCGTAACCCAAACGATTTTTTTTTGCAAGGCCCAAGTCAGTGGTTCCCAACCTTTTTCAAACCGCGACCCCCGTAAAAAAATTTTCTTTGCCGCGAGCCCCCTCCCCCCTCCCCCACGTAAAAATTCCTTCACCCGTCAGTTTTACAAGTAGGGAGTCTGGAGGAGCTTTGCGAGTTCCCTCAGTGGGGTCCGGGGCGGAGCCCTGGGAAGCCGACGCTTTTTTTGCATTTTAAGCATTTAAATGTCATTGGCCATAAAAAAAAAGTTATGCCCACAAAGTTGTTTTTAGATTAGGAAGATTAGTTATTAGAATGGAGAGATTATAATTAGAATTAGATTTTAGAAGAGATAAAAGTTCTTTACAATTAATTAATTTTATTAATGATTAAATTTCAGGGGGGACAAAAACAATTTTAAGATTAATAGATTTTAAAAAAGTAAAATAATTTTTTTTCCTGCTTATGTATCGCGACCCCCGTGAGGATGCCTGCGACCCCATTTGGGGTCGCGACCCATAGGTTGAAAACCGCTGGCCTAAATAACACTTTCGTCGGCGATTAATAAAATTTACGATGCAGTTAACAAATGAGCGAGTTGTGTCTTAAGTGTCTTAATCATCCATTATTGAACCATCAAATATTGGTCCATCAAATTGGTCCATCAAGCAGCTAGTTAGCCAGGCATGATTTGTTGGTACAGCACCAGCTAAAAATCTGGCACAAGTGTCTATTCTTCACTGATGGTTTTCTTTAATATGGTATTTGGTTTTGTCTTTTGGTGCTTTACGTCATTCATAAATTTATTCCAACATATTTTATGAAAAAAAAGATGCAACTTTTGTCATTAAAAACTAATACGAATGAGTGTGGTGGCCGTCCATTTTGAATGAAATTTTTTAACAAAAGGCACTGAAATTAATGCAGAAACTTATTTGCCATCATGGGTTACGCTGGGGTTAACTGCACAGACACCAAAGTCCAAAAAGGGGCGACATTGTGAAGTGCCAAAGATGACAAGTGAGCAGAATGACTAAAATCGCATGCCACGTACCATCGTTAAGTTTTGATATTTAACTTTTTTTATTTGCGTCCCAACCAATACATTTGCTTGACACTTTTAATATCACTACTAACCTGCCATTAGAACTCAATTATCTTGATAATGACGATTTAGCACTGTGGTGTAATGAGCGAGGTCAAATCTAAAGATACGTGTTCAATTTCGGGATTAACGACGACACATGGAGGATTCCCGCATTACAGCTGCTCAGCTGTCATCCTTGCAAGCTCAAGTGTCGACTCCTTAGTGCATTACCGTAATAACATTTTACTGCTTATTGCGTTATGCTAGCTTCTAAAGTGCAAGTACCCATTTGCAGTCTAAACGGTATATAAAATAGCATCTTTTACTTGTAAATAGCAAGAAAAAATGGACCTGCCACGAATGCCTTCCAAGCAGTGCAGAATCCAGAACATTTTGCAGCTTCTGCTTAAAAGCTAGCATGACATCAACGCTAAGCAAGAAGCGCCATAAAGGAGACTTTTAAAAAGATAGCATACATTCTGCTGAGCTTGGAATTAGATTTTAATTATTAAGGGGAAGACTTTTTATACAGTTTTAGGGCTTTGTCCAGACCTTTGACAGCCCACTATTTTCGGTATCTTAATTTAATGCAGCTTTTACATGACAATGGCACGGTCATACATGCTGAAAAGGGAATTTTTAATGGCTGCAATTCTTGGCAGGGTAGGTAGATTTCTCCCATGGGCAAAAAAAGTAACATGGTATTTTCCTCGTTATTTTTTTCCGTCCGGAATACAGAAAAAATGGAAGACATGGTATTTCTTCCATTTCTTCTGGAAGAAACAGTCTTTAATAAACTAAAATACTTATCCTTGAAGCTACTAAATTTACACAAGTTTTTTAATTTTTTTACACTTTCTTATATTCATTCAAATTAAGAAATTAGGTCTCAATACAGCACCAAAACTGTTGTTTTGTTACAGAATGTTGTGTAGCAATGCAATCGATGATGCGTATTAATGCCAGTAACTACTGTGTAAGCTGTCATTCAATTTCTCTAAATAAAAATGTAATAAACACAAAACCGGACTGGTTTCGGCAAGATAAAAAGCAGAAACTACTTCTTGGTTCGGGCTCCATTCTGCTGAAAGTTAGGCACCCAAATTTAGGCTTATTAAAGATCACTGATCAATGATTTAAAGTTGTATTAAGATTTAAAGTTGTGTAATAATGGACAACTGTTTGTTCATTTTTTTAGTCCCCTTCTTTTAGTGTTTTACTAGTTCTTCCATATCTTCCAATTATTCCAGTTTCTTCTGTCTTTTCCTATTTTCTTCCACCAGAAGGGAAGAAATTATCAAAAAGAATAGCAACCCCGCTTCTTGGCTTTTTTACGATTCGTTACAAAGAATAAACTTCAGATAAGATAATGCAGCTGAAAAATAAAGAAGCTTATTGCAATCTGAAAAAAAATGCAATGCCTACTGCCCACATCTCCTTTCGTTCCCGACCCACCAACAAGATTGGAGCAACACCACAAATGTAATGAGAGATGACAAGCTAAGGTACACCAAAGACCCTGATCTCCAAGAACATAACCTTTCCAAGGTTAGATGGACTGTCGCCTAAGATTTTCATTTCCGGTACCAATTCAGACAGCTAACGTGGGATGCCAGAAATTATTGACACTCAACCAAGACATGTGTTTAAGTGGTAGGAAGTACGAGATGCACTGGCACTGTAAAGACTTATTTCAGTGACAACACCAAGAGATCGGTTTTCGTCAATTTCAAGATTGTTACCTCCGCGAAGCAACGGGACTTCACAGAAGGCATAGCATAGGTGCCAGCTCCAGTTCGCTATGCTGGCCCTTGGCTAATTTGAGATTCGAACTGACAAGGACGGACCCCAACATTAACTGCCCACCCACGCTATCCTCCATACTTTTACACGTTCAGATAACTATGGGAGGCCAGGGGAATTACACAATGGAAACATCCCGTGTACAGCATTAGGCAACTGTGTTGGTAGTCGACTTCCTGCTGCCGCACTCGGATGTATTTCGGATTACAGTCGTTTTGGTAGTCATCTGAAATTCAAGTTTTCGTTGAAGAATAGTGAAGGGAACAACGGGAAGTGTTGGCATGGAGTTCGTTTTGGACGCACTACATCTCCCTAGGAGTGATGACCTACCCCATACTGCTATTCTAAAATACTTTCACACATTATCGTGATTGTCGAATTCCAGCAGTTTATGTGATGTACCATCCAGTTCATACCATTCATTATGTTCACATACATATCACTCAGTTCAAGGTAACAGCAAACCTTACCAACCTTTGTTTCAGGCTGATCGACTGGTTCCCCTTCATCCCTCTTGCATCCTCCTTAGAACCCGAGTGCCTGCCACCACAAAGTTGCTAGATGAGGTGGCTGACACTGGCACATCTCTCCAATAAGCAATGAGGGTTGTCTCACTGCCAAAACTTCACTCAAAGGTGTGCCCGTTGCGAAAGCTCAGGATGAGGCAATAGACGTAGTTCATACGCCCAGACTTGGCACCATCCTGGAGATTTTGAGCTGCCCTCATAGGCCTGGTTGGTAACTGCACATATCCACTAGACACAGTCCCAGCTAATACTGGCACCGCCGTAGGCGCACCCGAATTCTTGTCAATTTGGAAGAACAATGGTCTCCACGGTTATGTGCCTTCCTCCGATAGTCAGGGTTTGGTTCCCAGGGGTGCTGGCCAACTACCATCTCCTTTGTAGCGCCCGTGTAGAATCTAAGAACGCGCTTAGATTCAACATGGCCGCTACAAAGGAGACGCTAGTGGGCCGGCACCCTCTCCGCTTTGTAGAGAAGCCCTGGCTTTAATTGGATTGGATACAATATCCGGCTACACCTATCAAACACCACGGGGAACCACGAACTTCATTTAACCACAAACGCAGTGACCGTTTAGGCCTATCTTGTTAAAAACGGACACTGTTTCTTCAATAACTTCTCAACGAATGAACCAAATCGACTGGACCTTTCCGTAAACTAAAGATCACAATTTTATCTTCACTTCTGCCCCAACAGAACATTAAAATCTGCTGTCATTAATTTTCTACCTTCACTACTTTGTGTTTTGGCGAACACCGTCTAACGACTACGCACTTCCGGGCGACCATTCTGTCATTAAAATTTTTAATTACTTATGTTTTTTTTATTATGCATAAAGCAACCAGCTTAGTTGTGTGTTAGGGGATAAGGTGTTGCTAATGCTCAGGCCTTTCCACATACTTGTTTTAAGTATTTTAAACCTTGCTGCTTGTTATTTTTATTTGCCAACACTAAGCATTAAGCTGTTCACTTCAGTTGTTCGTGAAAACTTCAACGAAAAAGATTTGACTGCATCATTTAATAATTATTTAACTTAAATGCGTTATAGCATTCAAGCTGGACTATTTAATCTTTTTATAAACCTTTAATATTCTTAACATCGACTCTACCTGTGGCCAACTTAAATTTTAATATAATTTTGGTAATGTTAATTATAAAAACATCCCCCAAAGATCTCTGACCTGTGAATTAACGCTACAGAATGGCAGTATCCATCCACAAAAATCATGTTTGTGTATACTTCAATACAAAAAGGGGAAAAAACGTTCAAACAAGGCTTCACTTTTTAAGCACAAATAACTTGAATTGCGCTATCTTTGCCTGCCTTGTCTCCTTCAAGCCTACCAGATAGCAGTATTGCAGTGCTCCAAGCTAATCAGGAGGGTGCAGCTCATCTGCGCTTTGTCTCACAGAATACTCTCTGCTGGTATAAAACCAACTTGCAGCTCTCAATTGACAGCATAGCTCACAAACAAAAAGCAACAACTCACTACGCTGGTCAGGGGATCGGGATGTCTCCAATTTAACTTTAAAAATGATTATTAGGAAACCATTCTAAGTCTTTAATCTTTAAGTATAAATTTAACTTGTACTTTTTGCAGTGGCGTAACTAGGGTTTTGTATTGAGGGGGCAACACTAGGCATTTAGCCGAATACTGTAGAGGGGGAACCGAATAAGAGCCCCGGAAGCTGATGCATTTTTGCTATAGCTGTTTCAGCAAGAATAACACAGAAAAGAACACTGTAATCACCTTAAAATAACTGTTATAAGAGTCTTTTTCATGGCTGATTCGTTTTATGCTGCTAAGAATGGATTTTGCACCCAATTTCATGTTTTTAGCTTGATCTATAAGAATTTGTTGCCCAAACCCCTGGGCGGCATCACGGGGGGTTCTGGGGTGGGAGGTGGGGGGCACTGAAGGCACTTTGGGGTATTTCATAGGGGTCCATGGCTGGTTCGAATTTTACTGTTAAGAAAGACTTGTGCACCAAATTTATGTTTTCTGCAAAATCTCTGCAAAAATTTGTTATTCCACTTAATTATTTCTGCCCAGTGCTCTACAATAATAATTGCTCTGCTGACGAGAATACTGCAGTCGCATTAAAATCTTGTTCAAAAGGCCCTGGTCGGTGTTAATACCTATATTTTAAGCTATACAAATTGAAAATCGGTTCATTGGTTCGATCTCTAGGTAAGGGCAAAATTTCTAGCCCACTTGGCTTTCCGTGTCAAGAATATTGTAGTTACATTAAAATAGCATGCGAAAGACCCTAGGCCTTGTCCGTACCTACGTTTTAAGCTATAGAACTTTAAAATCAGTTCAGTGGTTCGACCTCCAAGTGAGGGCAAAGAGTACATTAATGATTTCTGCCCAGTGCTCAGCAATAATATTGTTCTGCCGACTAGAATACTGCAGTCACATCAAAATCGGGTTCAGAAAGGCCCTGGTCGGTGTTAATACCTACATTTTAAGCTATACAAATTGAAAATCGGTTCATTGGTTCAGTCTCTAGGTGAGAGCAAAGGTTTTAGCCCATTTGGCTTTCCATGTCAAGAATATTGCAGTTACATTAAAATAGTCTGCGAAAGGCCCTAGGCCTTGTCCATACCTACGTTTTAAGCTATAGAACTTGAAAATCGGTTCAGTGGTTCGGTCTCCAGGTGAGGGCAAAGAGTCCCAACAACAATAAGAACAACAACAAGAAATGGCCATACTGTGGACGCCAAACAGTTTGATTGTTGTCATTAAAATTTGTAATGCAGTGAAATAGTTGCGACACGACCCCGAATACCGAATTTCGTTGGTCTATGTCAATTCTGGCCGAAACTGTAGGAGCTCAAAGTTTGACGTTTAAAATGGAAGTTCATGCTGAGGCTTACATAAGGTCCTTGATAAAAACATTTTGTAATGTAAATCCTTCAGTTTTTCATACTAGATACTTATTTTTTAAACACTGATACTTTCTTAGAAATGTTGGGAATTTTAAGCAAAATATGGAGTTAGTAATTCTTACTGTTTATCTTTACTGATTTTCATATTTCTCCACTTGTTACCTGGTTACTTTAGTGATTTAAAGAAGAAACAGTACAAGTATATTAGCTAAGATGAAAGTTGCGCCTTTGACCTCAAAATCTGACGGTAAATTAATTACCATCTGACGGTAAATAATTTTTCAGCTTTGGAAAAGTGACTGGGCCAATTTGCCGAATAAGCTTTCAAAATCTCACAGAGGGGACAAATTGTCCCTTTGCTCCCCCCCCCCCCCCCCACACTAGGTACGCCACTGACTTTTTGACACGATCTACAGGCCATCGGCAATTTTTGACTTAAATCTCCCTATAAACTTAAAGGTTCACTGTCCCTCCCTAATAACCAGCTTTATTCCATTTTTATTATAACCGCCGAGCTATTTTAAATTTGATTTACAGAATCGATAAGCGTTTATTAATGAAGCATTTAGACCTTCAGTGGTAAAACCCAAACAATCGTAGGCGATTGTAATTTGGTTATTTTTTTCATGTAATGTTCTTAGTGAACATCTAAACTTTGATCTTGTCAAAATTAGTTTGTAAACTCCAGTTGAGTTGTACATTGCTGATAGTGATTTAATCTAATCAAACCTGCTTTACTGTAAAGCTTGCTGTAACGTTAAACTATGTAATTGTTTATTCTTGCCTCTTTATTAAACCAAGAGTTGAGACAGAAGACTCCTTTCTGATTAATTGGCAGTTTATAAAGATAGGAAATTAATATTTTTTTAAAACCAGGATCGTTATTAACTTAACCCACCCGGTGACAGCGATAATTATCAATTGATTATAAACTCGGTCACTTCAAAATATTATAAACTCCGCACAAGTACACCAGATGTCGGTGCATGCCTACAAGCACCTCCCATCGTAGCATCTGCCATTACAGCTTCTCACCATCGCCTGGCACAATAGGGGATGGTGGTTCATCAGCTTTCTGCGATTTAGAGCGGAAGTCTCGTGGCAGGAGGAATGTGACACTCAACCAATCTGAAGTATATCTGAAATATTCCCTACCTCTGGCCAAGGCCACAATCTCACCTTGGCGAGCCGCAGTAGCCGCTAGCAAAAGCACAAGTCTTCTGGGTCACCACTGTGAACAACGCGCGATGGGGGGTGGGGGCTCGAACGATGGTCCCGATAGACACGATACCACCAGAGGAAGATCCCAGTCTGGACAGAGGTGTTCAATCTGTGGGCATTGCAAACCGAATGCCTGGACTAGTCGTGACACTGGCGGGTGTGAAACTGTGTCTGTGTTGTCGGCTAGTGTCAAAACCGTGGATCTGTAACCATTTATAGCCACAGTTGATAGTTCTTTCTGTAAGAGAAATCCTGTTATCTCTTGAACTGTGGGGTTACACCCTTAAGCACCATTAAGCCCATTTCCTCCACTTCGCCTTGTAGCCCTTACTGTGTAGGGTGGGTGTACCAGTTTTGGCCACTGCTCCAGTTGTGGCCACATTGAGTTTCTACATCATAAGTTAATCACATGTGACAGGATAAACCAATCATGAAACCTAATAGAGAAATATTTGGGTATTGCATAAGTGACAATGATTCTGATTGGTCCCTGTGATTCTTCCTCTTGGGGAAAAAAATAACTAACAGTTTTGTGGCCAAGTTTTCAGCTAGTCACTAATTCTTAGCTTAAGGACTGCGTCACTTGAATTTAAGTCCATCCAGAGCATATAACGTATGCTCCTTCAACCAAGGCTTTAAAAGCCTCAAGATATGTTGAAATTTCGTGTGGTAATGACAATTTTTAATTAAAATAATTCCAAACATGTTTTAGAAGTGGTGGCCACAATGGGTACAGTGAGAAACAAGTTTCACCAGTTTTGGCCATACAGTAGCCAAAACTGGAACTCGTGCAGCACCAGTTTTGGCCACATCAACCATTTGGTCAGGATTAGTGTTATTTATTTAAATTTGGCCTAAGTTAAAAATTAGCATTTAGGCCTGTTATAATGATCTAATTAGTTAGTATTTAGGCCTGTTATATGGTCTAATTAGTTAATATTTAAGCCTGTACTATAATCTAATTAGTATTTTGGGAATATATTCCAAGCGTTACCACATCAGTGTGTACAAAATGTGTACAATACTACAAAACCAAGGAAAATAGATTAGAAAAACAGAAAGAGGATAAGGAAAAAAAATGAGAAGAAAGGAATACAGAGAACAAACGAAAAGAAAACAGACCACTACAAATAAAAGTAAGCCTCAAGTCAGAAAACCACTAACAGGCAGTCAGATTTAAGTCAATCCTCGTTAGATTCAACCGTACCGTAGACTCACTTTCAGAATATTCTGGCATAAATGACTTAGAAAACATTGCCATAAAAGATCAGGTCATTGTGTGCTACGAAGGCGAATATTTTCCGGGCAGTATCGTCAGTATGAATGAACAACTACCATGCACGGAGGTTGCCAAAAACAGGGAAAGAAGATGTTATCTGGTACCCACGTGAAGATTTGTTTGAAAAAATAAAACCAACTAAAAATGCCATTTGCCAACACAAGAGATTCTTGTGCCATAACATAATTAAGAAATATTGCAATGTAGCCTACATATTTGTAGGCTACATTGCAATATTTCTCAACTAACATTTTGCTATAATTCTTTTTAATAATTTTTAGTCCTTTTTCTACAATTACTAAATATTTGTAAAATGTTTGTATTACACTTTATGGGACGTAGGAGAAAACTGAACGATCATCTGATAGTGTGGCCAAAACTGGTGCTCGTTGTGGCCAGAAGTGGGAAACTGATGGCCACAACTGGAGCTTAGGGTGAAAATTTGCATATGAATTTTTTTACAAAATTTTTTGACTGTAGCGCTATTTTCTTAAAATGGGTGCAAAGCTAAATAAATTACCTTTATTTTATGCCTATGTGAAATAAGTTAGTGCAGCATTTAGTATTTTTACTTACTTTATGAAAAAAGAAAGGCCTAAAAGTGGCCAAAACTGGTACAGCCACCCTACTCGTGATGACATTGTAAAATCCTGTTGACTACCTCCATGGAGAATTCCGATTCTTCGAAGGTGTACTTCACAGCCTCCATGCATGAAGGTGGAGGATGTTCACGTTGGAGTGGCCGTGTCAGTAAAACACAGAAGTAGAACCTCAGCCTTGGGTTTCAAATGTTGTGGGTTCGATTCCTCACTCAGTCAGTCTGGCATTTAAGTCCAAAAGGCAATGTAAATAGGTTTGCATATTTTTAAACCTTCTTGAGCCGATTGGCTTTCCATCCTGTTTTAGCATCTGACCACCGTATTGGGAAAGCTGATCCAGACGCCGCGGTAAGGCCATCGGGAGCTCCTTCGACAGTTCTAGGATGTCCGTGTACCACGCCGCCCGCAGTCCATATTGGAGCTATCGGTGTGAATTCCCCTGGCGACAACTTAATCTTGTTCAGTAACTTGGTGAGAATGGCAGAATGGGAGAAAGAGGTAGGCGGACATCCTCGTCTACGATATGCTGAGGCCGTCTGTGGCCTACGATCAGTCATCTGGAAGGGGTGACAAAAAATTTGCCAGTTCAGTGTTCCGCCTGGTTTCGAAAAGGTCAATCGTTGGGATTCCCCACCACTGGAAGATCTGCTTGCACACTGACGGATTTAGACACCACTCGGTGGTTAGTATGGTGCTCCTGAGAGCGAGTTCGTCTGTAAGGACACTAAGGTTCCGCGCTATGTGGCGCGGAAGTAACAGGATGTTCCAGTCCTGATACTGGGTGAACAGCTTGGATACCTCTTTGTGTAGGGTTCGTGACCGAGTACCACCATCTTTGCAGATGTAAGCCACCGCTGACGAGCTGTAAGACATCACTGCTATAGCAGTTGACTGTAGGATTTCTTTCCAATTCGTGATCACATTGCATACAGCCTGGACTTCCGAGTAGGTTGATGTTGATATTGTCTCTCTCTTCCAAGACCCGAAGCCATTAAGTTGCACTTGTCAGTTCCCCACCCCTCTGTGGAAGCATCCAAGAACAGGTGAAATTGTGGATGAGGCGCATGCACAAGCACTCCTAACACATTGTTCTCTGATGTCCACCAATCGAAAGCATCCCATGGGGCATTGCGAAGACTGAGTTGGTCTTCCTTGCAAATTTTCGACAGTCAGGTTTTCAGGGTTTGGAGGGGCTCAGAACGACTGTCTTCATCAGGCTACCACATCACCGCTTACTTCGTTGTGAACGTTCGTCTGCTTTCGTTCGTCTGCTGCTATCGTTCGTTAAATGCGGCGCGAGGTCATAGCCTCCGTAACTTGCAGGCCAGTGCACCACTTCTCCCGCAGCAACTTATTAAACTCTCCTCTCAGCAGGAACTGAATGTTTGGGTGTGAAGGTCCCTGGATATTTATCAGCACAGCCTTCTCTCGGCTGTGGTGTATAATATCCAGGGATTCTAGGCTTCTCAGATGCACATCATTGTTAGAGTTGGACTTGAGGAGTGTCACAGTGCCTTCCCAGTTGATTTGGTGTCTAGTTTCCTTATGGTGGACTGCTATGCCATTCGTTACAACTTTATTCCTGGTGTCTGCCATGTACTGCTTTACTCTCGTACGTATACCTATTCTTGTCTCTCCCACATAAACGGCATCACAATCCCCACATGGAACT